>BMAW01019486.1:0-17046 GCA_019974015.1 Nephila pilipes | reverse complement strand
TTAAAGTGTTTCCTTCCTTTGGTACCTACTCCTGAATACTTAATTAACGAAATAAAATAAAGATTTAAGAAATGAATTATTTTATTAATTTCTGAAAAGCTCCTAAGTTTGTTTAGTAACTCTTTATAGTATTATTTCAATTCCACCCCATATATATATATATATATATATATATATTCCTATAATTTTCACTTTATTAAAATGCTGTAACAAAAAAAAAACCATTCCTATTCCAGCATTTTATAGTTAAAATTTCGAAATCAAAGACTGAACAATAAAGATGTAATCTTACTCGTTAAACATACTTGTAATTGATTAATGAAAGAGTCGATTCACTGTTGAATGAATCAGTGATTATTTCCCTCCATTTTAGAATCATTCAATGATTTAACTAGCCATAACGCAAGATAAGTGGATGATGAGGCCTGTTAAGGGAAAGTGAAGAATTTTATAATTGTATTAAACTAAATGCCTACGTCTATACATTATATACAATTTTTAAGATAACATCTAAAATTATCTTGCAACTGTCTAAAATAAGCACGCATGACTGGAGTAGTATTCAGCCAAGGTCGCCTAAAAATAATTATGTACTTTTTTTTTTTTTTTTTTTTTTCGTATTCTCATCACTTGATTTTATGCTTCATATTTGACTCTAGAACAGATTTAAAAGTAGAAATGGTATTGTAGGTATTATATTCAAACAGGACGGGAATCCGAATTACTGGTATCTTCCAGTAAATCTATTAAAAATTCTCACGATCATGAAATGACTGTGCAACAGGTGAATGCATGAAATTAGCATATTCGACTTTTTTTTTTTCATTATTTCAAAAAATTCCATGCTACGGTGGAACTTTAGACTTCTTTATATTTCCTCTCCTAGTTCTTAGAGAGATTTAAAACACTTAACACTTCTATCCACATTAAAATTAACAAAATTGTATTGACAGTAGAAGTAAAAAATAATTATACATCTTGTATAGAAATGCTTATGATTAATTTACAAATGAGTTATTTTTAAGCCTAAAAATATCTCAAATGTAAGAGACTGGGGCAGCGGAATGGTGATGGTCGCGAGCCCGGGGCCGACTTTGTTCCGATTGAGTCGTAGACTCAGTTTTCAGTTTATTCCCATTTTGAAGTGGGACTGATGCACGTGAAATCTGCTGGGGCACTATTTCTTACGTTGGCAGAGTGTGGCAGTTTGGAGAGAGATAGAGATGCTAGCTCATGTATCGTCTTCGTCACTTGGCATAGTTTCAAAATTACAAGGTCCGTCAATAAAAGCCCTGGTGTTGCTTTACAGTGCGACGTTAATAAACAATCACAATCACACTCGTCAGTTGGCCGAGATTCAAAATTACGAGGTCCGCTGCCAACACTCTTCGTGTTGTTTCATTGAGCGATGCTCTTAAAAATCAATATAGCTCCCACAATTTCATTCCAAAAATTGTTTTTGTCTAGAACTTGTTCTCCCCCCCCCCCATATCTATAGCTTAAAAAGGAAGAAAAATATAAGATATTTAGAAAGAGTAATGGTAATATTCAAGTTTTCATATCTATTACTTTAACTTAACAAATAACATGATTTTGAAACAAAAGTAACAGTTAAATGTAATGTATGAATGATTATACATGCAGGATGCTTCAAAAAGAACGAAACACGCAATTTTAGAAACGTTTCGACATATCAAAACGGAAAAACTCTTGTTGTTGGCGAACAGTGAATCATAATTTCGAGAACTATCGATAATATCACGTTAAGTAGTTTCTAGTCAATTGAAATAAACAACCTTTTAAACGCTGTTTGGGTTCAAATTAAGTTTGGATGTTCATTCTTCTAACAATTAATTGATTTGTCTCAAGTGATTCAAGTGAAATAATACCTTTTATTTAGATTCTTCCAATGAAAATTTTGGAAGTTGATTTTAAAAATATCCTTTTAAAACTCAACTTAAAAATATTTTTTCCCGTTTTAAAAATTCCCCCCTAAATTTTAAATGCAGTGCTATAATATGTTGCAGCTGTTCTAAATTCATTAAAATCCGTGAAACGACGTGACAAGTTTCCGTTTACATTACCATTTATATCTTGTAATACATACATCAGACCAGTTCACTTGCAAAAAGTCTGTTGCCCTTTCGCAGGTGCACTGGATGCCTTTTAGAGGAATGCAGTGCATGAAAAACCATTTCCAAATGTTAGAGATATTTATTGCATTTGAATCAAAGGGCTATCAAATCAAAGGTTTCTCATATCGATCTATTAAAGACTAGTAACGTTAAAAGTGTT
Source organism: Nephila pilipes (assembly GCA_019974015.1). Lineage (NCBI taxonomy): Eukaryota > Metazoa > Arthropoda > Arachnida > Araneae > Nephilidae > Nephila > Nephila pilipes. Next base: position 14,751 of record BMAW01019486.1, on the reverse strand, counting down.
TATTTTTTTACTGTTCACTACTCTAGAGGCTGCGTTGCTTATATTTTTTTCGCATTGTGATGTTACGATTTATTCAAAACTTAATACGAAGAAAATATTGTTTTTATTTCTATATAATGATCTCCTGTAAAATTCCTTTAATTATTTTAAATTTAACAAATAAAATTTCCATAAACACTGATATTAACATATGCTAACAAATTGCTTTGAGAAAAAGTGGCGTCATCAAAAATGCGTGGGTATTAAGTACGTGGTGTCAGGTTCGAAATACATTATAATACATTGACATTATAATACATTATGCGTATTATAATTATAATTAGTTTGCTTAAGGTGTATTTATATTGCTCAGGTATATTTAATTTAATATTTTGTCGTCTAATTTTATTTTTATATCATAACAGTATATTATTGTTTACTTTAATAATGTATCGCTTGCTCTTATTTTAATATTTCGTAGTGGATTTTTTATGGAAGAATGGTCTGTTCTTATTCTTTTTGTAGTTAACATTGGTAACGTTTCTGTACTAAAGAATATTTTGTTTGTGAAAATGAGAATACATTAGGAATTTTAATCAGGCATTTTCTTTTCTTGAGAGTAATTGCTTCTGTGGTGCCTGGGGATTGGAAGTACACTTACTTTACCCTGATTAATATTCAATTAGAATAATTCTACTTTTTAGAGAACTTTAAAATAAGTAGAAAAGACGCTAGCATGTATAAAAATGAAATATGCCCTGCCAATTTAAATTTTTCTAACGTTTTTTTTTTTCTTTGTATTCTATTGCAATAAGTGGTAGTTGATTTTATTAATCTGGGTAGACTTTTATCAAATTTAATACAATTTTTTTAGTGAATTAATTTCATTGCATAATTTTTGATACTCCACAGTTGGCACTAATTTTACTTATTTTGCAAGACAGAAAACACACAAATGTCTCTTTCCATTTTATATCTGCATAAATGTTATTCAGTTTTATATTCATATTTTAATAAAATCCTATTTCATATTTTAATAAAATCCTTAATCTCACATTTTTTGTAAAATTAATTATTTCTATCATAGTAATGAATATTTGCCTTTTTCCTAAAAGGTGAAAGTATTTGTATTAATTTTTTGTCATCCGAATTAGTTTTAGACACTGAAAATGAGATTCCCAAGGAAGATAATGATGTGATTAAGAAAGTCATGCTCGCTGATGCTGCCTTAGGGTAAATATACATTTTAAAATATGTTACTGCATGCTGCCTTTATTTATGGTTTCGCGAAAAGAAACAAATCAACATTAAAAGATGTATTTTTCAACAATTATGTACATAAAGATCAATTAATATGCAAAATGAATTTCAACCGGTTATCTCTGGAAAGTAATAACTAAACCGTAACTATATGTATGTCCCCTTCTCCTATATATAACTATGTCCGTATAGAATAAGGGGTTTTCCTTCTAATATATTTTTAAACATAATTATTTCCCATTTTTAAGCAAAATGACTTGTCAAAATTATTTCCATTGCTTATTAAGTTTGATTAATGTGGTTTTGAATTGTGTAGTATATCTCAAAGATTCATTAAAAGCACTAATCAAGAATTTCCCTAATTACATATACAGCATTTTATGTAACGAAATTAAATAAAATATTTGAAAATCATTTTGATTCCATGTATTAATAAATAAATCAAGCTTTCAGCTAATATTCCTGACAGATGAAAAGAGATTTATACAAATTGTTCCATTTCGAATTACGAACGAAATCGAAATTCGCATTTTTATGCAATATAAATGGATGATAAACAATTAAATTTAATTACGAACAAAACTAATATTTAACTATTAACAATATCAATGTGGGGGAATTTCGATTTAAAATTAAATGAATTATTCTAACGATATAGAATAATACAAAGGGTAGATCTTAATGATATAGAATTCACACCAGCCAACAATTAAAACTGAATAGTTAAATACCTTCCAGCCGACGAGGTAGAAGTGCCAAATTAGTTCTAAAATTAAAATTAATATAATCAGTTGATCTTTGGAAGTTTTTATGCAATTTAATCATATTAAAGTTAGAAAACTTTTTAAATGTGGAAGAAACTGACTAATTCATTTCAAATACTAATGTATCCTTTCAAATTTTTAAAATAAATCACATCTTTCAGTGTAAAGAATCTAAATATTTGTTCAAATAAAAATTGTTTATGCTCCTTAACACATTAATACAACATAATTAATAAATAAAAACAGGTAAATATTCAATCAAAGTGTATTATGCTTCTGAGTTATTAAAATTGAAATAAGCTAATCTTATATCTACAAATAATTTCATACTTATTAAAGCTGTTTTCTTTTATAAGTTTATTTTCATCGTTTATCGATATTCAAGAAAAAAGAATTCAAATAATCACTCCAGTAAATAACAGGGTCAATTAAACAAATAATGAAAAGAAATTCTATCATCTCCGTTTCGGTCATTATTGCGTGACAGTCGTTCTAATGAATCGATACGGTCAAATTAATTAAAATAAGAACACTCACGCGAAAATCGTGAGCAAGAATTTTCCAGTGAGTCACTGTTCTTTGCTATTATCCATATAATTAAAATTTAAAGGAGGCTGATAAATGAAAAAGAAGGAAAAGTTGATTTGATAAATAAATATTTTTACGCAGTTTGCTTACAAAACAAAACTCTTTGTTGTTTCATAATTAAAATCTTGCCTAAGAATAGCGTTACATTTGAAATATCTCCAACAACATTTTCTAAGCATTTTTATAACTGATTTTATTGAAAATAAATCACAACTATCTTACGAAAGAATTTTTTTTTTATTTCAATCGATATTGTTGAGCAAATCGATATTGTAACTTTTTCTAGCAAATCAAGAAAGAAAATTTGTATTTAAAGTAACCTTAAGTAATTTAAAACAACTTGCTAAGAGTAACTAAAACGATTTAACTCACATTTTACTCGAAAGATAAATTCGACGTAAATAGAACACGACAACGGTTAAATGGTGAAATTTAAAAACAAAAGGAAAAATAAATTATTCTATAATAATCCAAGAATAAGTTAAAAGTAACTCAGAATAGTTGGAATTAAATGATTCTTTTGTAAGAATTCAAACTCATTTTAATCCACAATATCTTTTTTTAATCCAGACGCATATTCAGAGAGAGAAAATGCATTCATTAATATCCTTTACTTGTTTTAATCAGCAACATAAAAGACCACACAGAGACAAATAATGAGAGAATTAAAATTCGTTCTGATTGCACAGCTGGAAATGTGTCATTCTCACCCAAGGTTACGAGACAAACACATTGAAGTTTGAGGAAGCATTAAGAAATGGGAAATTAATTTCGAGTATTGGGAAAATTTTCCTGACTGTGTGAAGTTCATTTAAGTAATTTTCTTAGATAATATATGCGTCTGTTTCTGTAACTTTTTAAAAGTAATTAAAATCACAAACATATAAAGTATTCTTCGCTTTGTTTTAAATAATCATTAAACTCTTACTCGAAACAGTTGTTCAGATGGCAAAATGTTTCGACATGATTATTAATTTTTGACTATGCTACAATTTAGAGAAAACTATAGCTTAGAATACTTATCATTTCTGTCAAAATTAATTTTTTCTGGTGTATAATGTGTTCCGAATTTCTGCTTCCTTCTATACTCTGACGGTAAATTAGATTCTAACTATATATAATGAAACGAAAAACTGTATTTATGGATTGTTTCTAAATTCTAAAGGCGTAGTATAATAAACGGATGTATGTGTTACAACGTGCATGAAAATAGGGATATTTTTCTGTTCGAAAATGTGCTGAGATTGGTTCAGGATCTTTGTCATTAGACGCTTTAAGGTAAAGGTTTTACAATTCAGAGAACAAAAGATACGAAGAGAAACGGAAAATCTTAGAGTATATGTATATGTATGTAGTAAAATTTGTTTATTTTTGATCGGTGTTCCCATTTTCCTGCTTACTATACCTTAAATTTACTCCATCTAGAGCTGCTTTATTTAACGTTGCATCGTCTAAAAAACGCCCTAAGCGCTGAACAAAGTTATACTGTATTTAATATGCAAGTGCATTCTTTTTTAATTAACTGAATATAGAACAATTACAGGATAATGCGCATAAAATGTTATTTAAAGTAGTAAATTGATATTCATCCATTTTTTTCCAGACAAATGAAATTATAAGATAAATATTATGATTAATCATAACAAGAAAAAGTTATTGATTTATCTGAATTTATGAGTTTTATCGTGTTTTGCGCAATGTTGGATCTGCTTTAACTGATCCTTGTACCTAGTTTCCTAGTTAAATATATTTTTTCACGAACATATTTCTAAAAATTCCACGAAATCGGTGGTAAGTATAGAAGATGAAAAGAAATTTTTTTTTTAAATTATCATGATCGAGAAAATTCATTTTTGCATACGTGTAATAATTTCACCACTAATCTGATTATATATTACAACTTTTCACTGAGTAACACATTATGTCATATTATGTGACCCTGCTTTCATAGCCATTTTAATCGAATAAACCGCATTCTCATTGAAAAAGTAACAGCGGTAGCCTAGTGATCACGGTTGTTAACTCGTTGCTGGTGTTGTATCTGTCGGGTCGTGAATTCGACTTTGATGCCACTGAAGACCCACCGTGTAGCGGGCTGAAGCATATTAAATATACCGAGTCTCTAAATCCTCCCGTTGTCAAGGTGTAGATTTTGGTGAAGGACGTGCCAGCTGAAGTGACGTCATCATCACTTGCCCGAGACTCAAAAATACGCGGTCTGTCACTAAGAGCCCTTTTGCTGATTCTGAGTGCCACGTTAATAAACAATAAATCGATCGATCACGTTGAAAATTTGAGATGGGTCAGAAGAATCTAGTTTAATCCAACGATTAGTTTTCAATGAAGCAATATGATTCTTCCCAATTAGTATTAAAAATATAGGTAGTTTTTTTTTTACTTGAGTCAATCATTTTGTGATAAAAAAACAGAATATATAAAAGCAATGAAGTAGGAGGTACCAGCAATTAATGCAAAACAAATAATTACGCTCTGCATAGCTCTCCCTCTACGACCAATGCAGAAGTACAGGGTAGCATAAAAACAGTTTTAATGTTTGTATATTTGACATTTTCTTAAAATTTTAAGAAATACCCGGAACAAAATGACAAGGTAGCCAGGACCATAAATCCCTGTCAAACCGGGATATTTGGTATGCTTAGTTAAAATCATATATATATATATATATATATATACATATTCGCCCAAAGTCCAGTGTGCTTTAGTGGGACGTAATTGCAAATTAATACTGCATTAATACGGTATAATACTGTCTAATAAGAAAAATTCTTTTCAGATGTCAACGCCGCCATCAGCAATGTAAATACAACCAAGACTGCTGTTTCGGGTTCTATTGTTTCGAGGAAGAAGGACTGAGCAGCGAACGCTTCTGCGATATCTTATGAACACTCCGTAGCTACGGTCAAGATGCCAGTCGAGTTTAATCTCAATAAAATTTAATTTAACTAACATTTGGAAATTATTTTATTGATTTTTCATTTAAAAGCGAACATATATTAAGTAAACGTATTCGAGTATTAGAGATTATAAATATATTTTAGCTTTAATCCTTCAATTATTATTAATTCAATTAATTTATATTAATAATTAATAATTAAATTAAAATTAGTTTTTCTCAGTGTTCAAAGCTTCTTAAACAATGTATACCATTAACAGTGAAGTCATTTCATTAATTTGAAGAATAATTGTATAAAATATCTGAAATATTGAAACCTTTTATAATATATATTTTCACAAATATACTTTTTCCTTTACAATTATATGCAAATTTATCGAATAGTAATGGTTTAATTTTAAATAAAATGATATAACATATTTAAATAAGTATGCATGATAAAAAAAATTTATTATTATTTTAATTAATTTTTTATCATGCATACTATTGTTTTAGAATAACGGAAAGAGTACCTTTATTTAGGTACTTTTTCCTTTATTCTAAAACAATAGTTAACCTAATCTGGAACATAATGTTGCTCATTGAATTGGTGACACATATCAAGATAAAAAATAACAACTTTTGTAGAAGCTGCAATAAAGACATTTTTTTTTCTCGTTTTATTGCAAAAAGTAATAGACAGTAACAAAGATTATCATTTAATTGATTATTTAGTTTTCTCAGCTTTTGAAAAGCGATTGTCTTGCCAATCAAAAGAATTATGAGCTTCGGTACCTAAAATATTCAATGCCTTTGTGTGTGGAATATTCACAGTAACTGGAATATTCAATGCAACAATCTTTTAAATAAAGGAAGCAGACAATGAGAGAAATTCCGATAAATTATACTCAAACATATGATGCCCGGTCAATGGCAGGAAAATTGCATCAAGTTCAAATATTTTAAGGAAAAAAATTTTCCTGAGAAGCTAAGTAGATTAAGTAATTGATAAAGTTTTCAAAGAAATACATATTAATTCAAATCATAACTACAATGGAATGTATAAATATTAGCTCTTTAAAATCGAGACATTTGGAAGCTTATTGCAAAGAGGGTGCCAAAGCAAATTTTGCGTTATCTCTCTGTTGTGAGAAAAAATGGTTTACACCAGTGTTTCTCAACTGAAAGTATGTGCACCCCATGAGGCACGTGAGAGGCCATCAGAGAATATGCGAAACGAGAGAGCGCTATGACGGTCACATAGCTAAAAAAAAAAAAACCAAAATAATTTTAAAATTATGTAGAGATTTCTGATCCCGTTGCGATGACGAATACCGGGAACTTTTTCAAAAACGCCATAATGTATTTGTTGTCATTTGCTAGCACGAAGCTTGTTGAACAGGCCTACTGCCCCCCCCCCCCGTATACTTACATAAAAAACATAGAAAGGAAATATAATCCCATATCTGCAGCTCCGGATTTGGGACTGTATATATCCTCTTTTGAGACTATTTTTTTCAAAATTAAATGATTCAATGCTCTCCCAAGTATCCCAATATTTTTGCTTTTTTCCAATTTTTGAGTTATTTTGTTTTTGTTTTCTTCAAAAATTAATATATACATATATATATATATATATATATATAATGAAAAAATATGTCATTTAATTTAATTCAACGTATGGTTTCTTTGGAGAAATTTTCGAAATCTGTTATGGCTGAAATAGATTGTTGAGGGAGGGGGCTATTGCAATGAAGATTCTTGTTTGTAGGTATGCGAAACGAAATCGAGCCAGTTGGGGGTACATGAACCAACAAATGTTGAAATCTGCTAGTCCGGACTAAGGAAGGTGAAAAGAATAGCGAAAAAGTTTTACAATATACTTATTAATTAAAAAATAAAATATTACATATTTGGAAGAGAAAAACGCCAGAACATACAAAATTGTATTTATATAACCTTTTATTCCTTATATATATATATATATATATATATAAATGAGAAAGAAATTTATCATTTCTTAAACTCAAAAGAAAACTGAAGAATTTTTTTTTTTTTTAAAATCCAAATTAAATTATTTTTATCACTTAGTACATTGAAAGATATATAATCGAATGATCAAGGTTCTTTACAGCGTCTAATATGAAAACATGCAACTCTTCTCGATGGTAATGCGCAACTAATAGAATATTTTTATATTTTCACAAAATCATTCAATGGTCACAGCGCATCTGTCTTTAAGACATCGAAATTTGCATACGGTATAAATGAATGACAGCTTTCACCGTCTTTCATTTGCTTAATGAAATCGTGTTTTGGAACGCGGAACAAAACCTCGCTGCAATAACTTAAAAATATTCATCAATGTGAATGATTTAGCTATAAAATTTATGAAACTGACAAACAAGCCGTTAAAATGCTGTTTGCAGCTACAAATATGTTTAACTATTTTGACCAAAGTTCTTAGACGTCATTCAATTGCCGAATCTGAAAAGATAAAAAAACACACTTGTACTTATTCTTAAAATTTTCTTAATTATGGGTCCAAAGACTCTTCATACTCTTGATGATAAGCAGAAAAATTAAAAAGAAATTAATTACGAGTAATTTTTTTTAATATTAAATTAGATCAAATGATCAGTTTTCTCACTATAACTGGAAACTTTTCGTAAAGACGAGTATTTACTCTGTCCTGAATATTATTCATATTGAAACAGGATGCGTAATAATTATTATATTCAAAAGAAAATATCAGTCTCTACTAAAAATGCGTGGAATGAGATTATTCTTTCCATGAGAATTATTTATTTACTATAAAATTTATAAATAATAAATATTTTCTCTCAACAATAATTATGTCTTCGGCTAGTCTTAAAGAAAATATTTTGTTTCAGCAGTCTCCGAGTTAAAGCTGTTTTAATTTAACTCGAAATTATATCGGAATAGTTGGAATGAACGGTACACTATTGTTTAAAATGATAATATATAATGATCAATCTTTCAAATTCTTTAATTCTTTTTAAAATATGTATGAGTTAATTAAACATGAAGCCATTCAACCTTTGTGAACATTTATATTATTTTCTTTTCCCCTTTATACTTATATATATTGCAAATTTAGGGGTATGAATGGCCATAATTATATCGATTTCTATATTATATTTTCTAGATTATAAGCAAGATTAAAATTTAAATCATACATGAAAAACTCCATATAGGAAAATAGAGCATTTTTGTATTTGTATAAACTCAGAAAATAATTTCATTTTAAAAATTCTTCAAGGGACAGGAAAAAGAAACCTGAAAAAAAAAAGAAACAATCCATTTTTAAAAAGAGTGATGTAAAGAATTTCTTAAAATAAAAGAAAATTAAATATTTCAGTTTCCTTTCGTAAAAAAAAAAAAAAAAAAAAAAAAAATTCTCGTAATTTATCAAATGATTCAAGATATTTGGTGAACAGTTATTTGTATGACAAAAGAGAGTAAATTTTATTTCACGATGTAAGAGAGACCAACGTAATTTTCTGATTTATAATATTTTTGAAGAAAAGCAATGTATTACTTCGAAAATATATTTATACTTTCATGTACAATAAACTGTAAAAACCATACACTTCATGAGAAGAAATACAACAATTGAAAGCATAGCTTTCACACTTAAATAAAAATGAAAAACAGTGGATCATAAAATGTCCCGTTTAACTTCTTTTTTATCTAAGAATCTTTCGAAGAATAAAAAAGTAGTGAAAATACCTGAAAGAGTAAAAAAAAGTTTTCCTTTGTTATAAAAATGAAAATCGAAAAATAAAATAATATAATAATATACGTAATAGATAATCCAATCAAACAAAAAAATGCTTAAAATTTCGAAATGATTTAATTAATCTGTTAAAATTCCAAATTTTCTTAAAAATAAAATAAATTACTGCATGTATTGATAAAGAAGATGAAATTTTCATCGGAATTCACCCAATATGTTTATATGCTTTAAGATATGCATCAGGACTTATTATTATTATTCCTCATAGAATGCGTTTATAAAAAGAGAATTTTAACGTAATGACGTAAAACTGAGCATTTCACTTTTCATTGAACAGTGAAAACCAATTACAAGTTACTTTTTTTTAAGCATTCTCTTTTCAAAAATCGTTTCGAGAAACAGAAAAAACAAGTTAAAAATGATAAAAAAAAAAAAAAAAATACATTCCCATAGCCTTGAAACATACTTAAAAAAAAAGCAGCGGAAAACAAAATACAAGAGAGCCAAACAATACATTTGTCTATTTTTGAAAAAAATATGATCTGAAAATATCGTTGTCTCTTCTTTTTTTCCCTCGACACGGATGACCACAGGGAAAATTACCAGCTTTCCCTCCGCAGCTGGAGGGAAAAATCTCCGGTCTTCTTTCGACCGCGACGGCTTAGTCAAAAACAAAACATTTCTCACTTGCCTCACTTTGTGAGCAATGTTGGTCTGGTGCAGACCGGTGTGGCTTGATTTTCGCGAACGGATACTGTATTGATGTGGCGACCCAAGAAACGTCGTTTACTATGCCTGGGGATAGCGTGTTTTTTCCTCGTGTACATAGTTCGCATAGAGGTATCCAAAAGTTACGAAAACAGGAGGCAAAAGGTGAGCTAACGTTTCCCCCAAAATTTTATGGGGATGATTAATTGCTTTTTGCTCTAAATATGGAAGAGACTCTCGAATTGTATCGCTCTCAAAACTAAATTTATATATTACATTGCATTTTAAGCAGACAAAAAGAATTTTTATATCTATGGATAGCCTTCGCAGATTTTTAAAATTACCAATAACTATATCATGTGTTTATAAGTCAATCTGCATAAAAATTAGTTAATAAAATAGTTATGCATCGTAATCAAAATAATAATTAAATATGATAAATTAGTAGTAAATAGTTAAGTGCACTGCCAATGAGTATGAAACATATACTCTAAAATATTTACTTTTTTAAAAAAAATAAAAGAAATGATTCTTAGAATCTAAGCACGCGAAAACATTGCATGTACAGATAGCTTACATCAATGAGTAAAGTCTGAGAACTATTTTGATATTTATAAATTGAATTGCATATTTGTGGATTATTCTATATTAATATGAATTCTTCTACTAAAAACTTTCTATATAGAAATGAATATGAATATCCTACGGATTTAAAAACTGCCGACAACTACACTGTATGCTCAGATATTATAAGAGAGGAAATGTTACTAATTAAAGTAATTGTCTTACATCACATTCAAAAAATTAAGTACTTTTGATAAGCTAGTAATCAATGACTAAAATGTGCATACAACTCAAATTATGAACTTTAAATTATTCTTTTTTTAAACTGAAAGAAATGTATAATCTTACTCGATAATGGTGCATGTAGAGATAGCTTAAAACTGAATAAATCGCTTTGTGCATTCGTGGTTTTTTCAGAAATGAAATGAATTTTTCTGTTAAAATTTTTCTGTATGAAAACGAATTCATCCGCTAAAAATTTTCTGTATTAAAATTAATTCTAATGCAAAATTGTTCTGTGTAAAAATACACTACAGATTTTAAAAATTTCTGATAACTATATCAAATATTTATAAATTCCATAGAATAATAATTTCTTATTAAAATAATTATTTTGCATCGTAATCAAAACAATTAAATACATGTACCTGTATGATTGTAAGGTAACAATCAATTGCTAATAGTATACTGCAATTTAGAACATATTCTCTAAAATATCCACTTTTTTAAAAGAATAAAAAAAAAATATGTACTCTTAAAATCTAATAACACGAAACTGTTATAAACATAGATAGCTTATATATATATATAAATAAAGACTGTAAACTACTGGAATTTTTTTTTATAAATTTAATTACATATTCGTGAATTTTACATGGGTTTGCATACATAAATATTAAACAATATTTTCTTATCAGAACACTCCAAATTAAAGTACTCAAAAAACAACTAATCATTATTAAAGTAAAAAATGAAATTGATTTCATTTTATTTTCCCACTATTTATCCACCTTTTTTACATTGTAAAGTTTATTTAATAAGTTCTGAAAGTAAAAATTTAATTTTAAATATTTAATATTTTTCTAGTATATTGCTTTTTTTTTCCCTTCAAATTTCATCATTTAAGGGTTATTATTTAGATTTATTCATACAACAAAAAGAATTTAAATATATCAAAATTTTCATAAATAATAGCATTCTCTCGAAGTGAAAATGATAATGGTGCATGTAGAGTTCATATTTTAAAGGAAATATTAATTTTGTGAGTAGTTTTTCAACCGGAAAATTAAAAGTACGTAAATTGAGGAAGTAATTTCATAGTAATTCTTCATTCCTTCATATAGAAGTAGACAATTAGCACGATAGGTTTGAGTTCCGTAGTCTCGAACATCCTAAACTAAAAAATCATCAACCCGTCCATAAAGAAAGCAAGTGCTAAGTTTATTTCAATTCAGTATTTATGTCAATGTCATCAACCTAGCATTTATTGATCATGGATTGGAATAATGAAGCAAGATACGAGTATTTGTAGCATTTTTTGGGGGGTTTTTTGTCTCTGATCTTGTAAAAATGTTTTAGATACATTATATATCCTTTAAAAATTATTTTTAATGGCTTAAATTTTAAATTTTCATATTTTAAAACTTTTATAATTGAGTGATTATATTCGTTATACTTTAGCTTCACTTTTGGGCACGTTGACAATGGCCTTTTCTGAACTTAAAAAAGCCATTTAATGTATTTAAGGGAACTTCTTCACGCAGGCATTTTCCCTATCTCCGTAATGTGAAAAAAGATCAAGTTCAAGAAGACAATTTTTACAAAAGTTACCGGTCGAACAATTTTTGTTTGTACATTTATTGTTTTATTATTTTAATGAAAATATTTGTTAAAATTTTTAATTAACTTTTTAAAATTCATTTGTGGAGTTACATGCCAAAAGTTTTAAAACGATGGTAAATTACTGTACATTTAAAAATGTAAATTTTTTTTGAATTAATTTTTTGATTAAAACTTTCATTAAAATAATAAGAATATTATAGCAAATGCACCTACAAAAATCAGTGACTGTACGATCTGTAATTTTTTGTATATAAAACATGTTTCTTAAATTTTTCAATTTCAACATTACGGAAATAAGAAAAATTCTTAGCGAAAAGACTCCTTTTTAATCCATTTAATATTTTGCATTAAATAAAAAAAAAAATTCAGATTTATATGGAATGTTTTGAATTTACATGATTCATTATTGCAAATTAGTTACTGTCATGTAATTGGTTTATGTAGAATTTTTAATTTTCGCTTATTTTAATTAAGAAAATTAAATTTTTAAGATGCCACTCTTTTTTTTTTTTGTTCTGTACTTTGAAGCATACTTAAGACGAGATGCGATTGTAAGCAGCTTTATCTAAAGTAGCGATGTTTAATTTTGACAATATGCTGATTTTCTATAATTAGCTTTTATAATAAAAAAAAAACATTTTTTCCACATTTGTATTTACCGCGTTCATTATTTTCAGAATAGAAACATTTTTTCGGATAAATTATGTCTGCTTTTATGTTATAATAATGTTTTTGTGTCAAAAAAATTAAAGGGAAAAATTATATAGTGATAAATTTTCCTCCAAAATTCGTGTCTTACATTCTCAAGCATTTATGTTCAACTTGAAGCATTTTTTTTTTTTTAATCTAGAAAAATTTTTCCAATTTGGATCATAATATTCTCTGGCAAAAGGAGGAAAATCCCTTCAACATTTTACAGGATATGAATGTACTTTTTTAATTCACTGCGATACATCTATACTTTATGTCTGTAAATATTTTAAACAAATAAATTAATAGAGGAGTCTAAAATTCAGTGTTTAGATTTTTTTTAAATTTAATATTTTATCTTAAAAATAAAAATCAATTTTTTTAACATGATGCATTATTTTTGTAGAATTCCTTTGGTCTGTTAATAATTCTACAATTTGTAGTGAACTTAACAGCTGTATATATGTAAAAAGTTTCATCTAAAGTAAAACGTTTAATTTTTACATGTTGAATTTCCATCCCACGTTTTTGTAACAAAACAAAAAAAATCTCTTTTCACCTTTTTAATTTTTCGCTTTTAGTACGTTCAAGACAAGAATACTCTTAAAAGCAAAATATTTCTGCTAATATTATATATAATATATATATATATATTATAATGAGTTTTTTTGTATCAAAAGATGCTGTGAGAAATTTTCCAAACTTAAATGTATTTTGAATTAAAGTGCTACTTTTTATTGTTAATTTATGATGTGAATGAATTAAAATTAAATTATTATTACGTATAAAAAATTTTACAAGCACCATTGAACTTTGTTAGGCCATTTATTTATTCATGAATTTTCATGCATTTTTTAATAATTTTCGGAAACTATGGGATTCCGTTCAAAGAAAATGTAGATTAGGTCCATAAACATTACTTGTCATTACATACATTCCTTAACAATCATGTATACTATCAATGTAATGAAATGTATAAAAAGCATTTTAACATTCGCAGGAAAAAAAACCTTTCTTCAATGCAGTATTCTTCTATTTTAAAAATACCGATGCCAATTAAGCTAATTAAAATGCTCATACATTGGTGATAATATTTTCTAACCACATGCTGATATTTTTTCTCATTAAGTATACATACAGTCGACAGCACCATCATATTTTACATCATAACACACTTTTACTTCTAGAGACAACCTGATTACATATAATTATGATCGATATGATGGTCCTCGTATTACATACCGCCACTGAACGACATCATACCTTCATTACACAATCACTAGAGATGATTTATTAAGAATTCTTTACGTTTCCCTGTATGTTCTGTGTTTAATGGAAAAATCAACCGACCATCAATTAAATTGAACTTAAAAGGAATAAAAAAAAAAGTTATATGTGTCCGCGCATTCTAAAAAGAACAGGTAACAACTCTTGAATGAAAAATGAACTTAATAGCTGTAAAAAAGGAAGATTAACAATTCTTTTGTTCAGTTTTACTTTGGTTTGGGAACGAGTTTGATTTTTTTTAAAGTTTTCTTAAAGTGAATGTTTGTACTTCAACGATCTGAAACTAAATCTTTAAAAAATTCTAAGACTAAGAAATTTTTATGACCGAGACATTGTTCGAACTTTCTGGTCAAAGTCAAATACATTGTCTGTGGGAAAGGTGCATTGTACCTTTTCTTCGAACTGGAAAATTAGAT
>BMAW01019482.1:0-41334 GCA_019974015.1 Nephila pilipes | reverse complement strand
TGTATATAGAAATAATGTGTATATATTTTCCCTTCATCTCTCCATTTAATAAACGAAGTAAAACAAGTTGAGCCTCATCAATGAATTCCTACGAAATCCTCATAGAATCCGGTAACGGAATTACTCCACTAGACAAACCAGTCCTTTGCAGAAGAGAAAATCATTGTAGTATATATATATACCAATATATATCACCCCTGTAATATATATATATATATATATATATATATATATTTCGATTGGTAAAATATATTTAATATCCAAATCAGCAAAAAAATTATCAAGTTTTTCATTCATTTTTTCATAATATAAATTTATTGTTAGAAATAATAAAACTAAAACAAATACCTAAAATCATAATATCTGTAATATTTACATGTTTCACAATTTTGAGATAACCAGTGATCGCATGCTAGTATTCATGATTTACAATTTTGTTATAGTCTTGTTTTAAAATTAGCAGGGGTTTTCCTAAGAACTTGATAATTCTGATGAACTTCCACAAGTAATATTAAAGGAAAATGATCTGTCCCCAAACCCTACAGCTTTGTGTATGGTGTGACTATAAATAAAATTTGATTATGAATTTTTACCACTAAATCACAATATAAATCTGGAAAAAAAAACTACTGTTCCTAAATGACAGTTTTGAATGCAAAAATAGAAAAAAAGCAGCCAGAACTGACAATTCGTAGAAGTATTGTCTTCCAATATGATAGTTCTTGACGCAATATTACAATGAATGTCAGTCAACTACCTATTGAGTATGGTTAGGATATTTTGTGTCATCCTCTATATTCACCTAACGTAGTTTCCTCAGATTTTCACTTCTTCAGGCCATTTAAAATTTTTCTGAACTGCCATTAGTTCAATTATTTGAAGACTGTATAATAGCACCTTCTAGTTAAAGCATTTACCAGGCTTCTAATTTGATCAATGAACTCTAACGGATCCATGATTTTGGAGTTTAATTTGTTTTCGCATCGCTTAGCTTCGTTAGTTTCTGATGGTTAGGTGTTGATATCGCTGACCTTTCAAGGACTGCCCTTTGTGAGCTTGATTTAGGTTTGTCGTTTAGAGTAAAAGTCTACAAGTTACGACCCACGGGCCAATATCAACTTATGCAGATATATAATTAAACAAATTACATGATCAAGAGGAATTGTATCAGGAAATAAAATTCTCTTCACTCAGGTAGTTAAAGAATATATATATATGTGTGTGTGTGTGTTCATGTATGTTCATGTATGTGTGTGTGTTCATGTATTTATATATATATATATATATATATATATATATATATATATATATATATATATATATATAAATATATATAAACATTGCTATAAATATCAGTTTGGAGAGAAAAATATCGTACATTAGCTAAATTTCTAGAAGAAAATTAGAAGCTATCTCAAGTTATAAATGATAAAATGTTACTGGAGGAAAAGAAGAATCGTTATTAGCACTCGTGAGGCAACAATTCCATTGAAAGTGAAAATTCTACTTCATAAAATCGGTGTTATGGAATGAAACCTCTGAATCTTAAATGGGGAGAATGAAGAAATGTAGAATAAATACAAGTACAGAATGAAAGGGCAAGACTATTGGAAGTTAAGAGTATAAAAGAATTAATGAATCAAACAAATTTTGGAGGAGAATAAATTCCACGAAAAGAAAATGTGTGGAATTTGATGACCCCCCCACCACGTGTGCCCACGGAGCTCGAAGTGGAGAAAAGTGAGTGACTTGAAAAGACTGAAGACTACACATGGCTTTCTGTGTAATGAAGTTAGGGTTTACAAGTGTACTTTCACAGTAATTGGGAGAGAACACTTGCAGAACAACCGGAGGCGTTTGTGCAGCTGGATGTCTAAGGAGATTGAAATTAGTCCGTCAAGAGGGTGATAAATTTTCCTTTTAACTTTTATAATTTTTTTTAGGTATTCATAAAAGGAACTGTGTGAAACTGTGCCTACATTATATGTGTCATTTGTTTTTCGTTATGATCCGTCATGAAATTTTCATTGTGCATAAATACTGTATTAATATGTCAAATTTTATCTGAATTTTTTATGGATTTTTGATTTTGTTATTATTATGTAATGAAGTGTATAATAATTAGTATTTTGAAATATATAACTATTAATATTTTGAAGTGTGTGCTTATCTTATTTTAAAATGTAAAATAATATTCACATTTAAATATTGATTATATTTATAATCATCTTTATTGTATATTTTAAGTTAATGGTTATACTCTAAATTTGTTTTTTTGTTTGTTTGTTTGTTTGTTTTTGACCATTTTGAGTGTTTTCTCAAAGGGTTTCAGTTGTTAATTTATGTTTCTAAACAAATGTAATTTCAGAACTAGGTGAGGAAATGTTATGTTTGCAGCTCCTTCGAGAAATGATTCAGAAGCCTCCTCTACGTAGCGTGAGAAATATCACCCTTAGAGAGGGAGAAGTGGAATGCGTTATTGTAAGTAGTCGAAGATTCGTTAGCGTGGGAATAATAATAGTATGCTTCCCTGAGAGCTCTGTAATGTCATGGACGCGGTCAGTATTGTTTCCATCGAGTCGTGGTTTCGAGCCTTAATATTGCTAAAGAACTGCTGGGTAGCGGGGCTAATGCATGTGAAATCTGTTCAAGGTCTCAAGTCCTTTCATTAGAATGGTGTATAAATTTGGAGATGGAAGTGTCTGCTCAGCTGTGGTACAAAATTAACGAGAGCGTCGACAGTAGCGCTCGTGATGCTTCTCAGAACGATGCTGATAAGCAATCACAATCAAATGTAAATGTCGTAACTTTTTTGACTATATCCCCGAGCTATGACAGACATTACAGTTAGTTACATAAAAAAGTTATTCGCCCTCGAGACAAGTTTTTTCTTCTTCTTTTAAGTTGCTTTAAATCTCTAAAAATGTTGAAATTCATTATGTCTTGAGATTTTATAACCACTTTTTAAGAGCAAATACTAAAAAGAAGCAACAGATGGTTTTCTCACTATGAGTTACACTTAATATTAGATGTAAGTATAACTAAAGTATATAACTTAAATCTTATACTTTAATTTATTTTGCAAATACAATGCAAAATATCCTCAATACATAAATGTTGAATAGAAGTATTAATTAAATTAATAAATTTTCTTTAATTCCATATTATTACAGAAATTATGCGTAAAATAATTTTAATACAAGTGAAACACTTATTTATCATTATTTATTATTGGGTTATTTGAGTTATCTGGGTATTAATTTAATTTATTTTATTGTTTTAATTATTTCGATTGCAATACCAATGCAAGAAAAACAGCGGAATGTAGTCATGCAAATGAATTCCTATTAATTGAGTGAATAATCTAATTTAATGCTTGTAACTATATATATTGTTAAAAATCATTTGTCAGATATATACTACGCTTAAAAAAAGAAACTGTTGAAATAAGTGAAATAATTCGAGAAAGTTTTAATTTTTCTTAAAGTCTTATAAACGCATCATGCTTTGTTTATTACTTGAACTAACACTAAAATTGTAAACGAATACATTTCTTTAAAACTAAAAAAATAACTTAAATCTCTTCACCGTTCTCTGCTTCACTAAGCAGATAAACAAACTCTTTACAATGCTGAATTTAAATAAAATTTTCCCATTTGTTAGATAAATATTTAAATGAAATCTAAAAATTTGTATGTTTTTTGTGGAATTTACAATAACTAAATTAAAAGCGCCTTTAATTAAAAAATATTATTAAGGATGAATATATCTTTCGGCGTTATGAAAAGATCTGAACGAAAACACAAAAAAGTTAAGAAAACATTATTGATTTAATGCATTTGTTCAGATGTGTATGTTTAAATAACTTTCATAGCTTTAAAACTAACAAAACAAAGAATAGTCACATCTTCTTACTACTATTATCATCTTAAATTACTTTTTCGAGATTAAAAAACATTTCAGGAACAAACATAATAGGAATTTAAGATAAGTAAAAAAAAATATGGATTTTTCTCGCTACTATATTTATACCATCCTTCGTTCAAATTAGATGTTTTCAACAGAGATGAAGATTTAAAAAGAAAATTAGCGGAAGAAAAAAGAAAATAAACGTAAAAGAATGCATTACAAACCTATGAGTTATGAACACCATGTATTAGGGATCATAACTCATCTTTTAAAGAAAAAATGAGGGAAAAAACGACTTGATACGTATGTAAGGGATGAGAAAGCGCAAAATAAATGGAATAAAAATATTTCTTTATTTCTAAATGAAAGGCACCATTTATCTTGTTTTCTCTGGTACCGTCGTCTTTCGTAAAGGGAGCGAAATCGCCTGCTACTAAATAAGATAGTGTACACAAACACGAAAATCATAAACGGAATGAATAGAACCAAGAAGATATAGGACTCCTGAGAGCGAAAGGAGAAACTTGATAAGGAATGGAAACTTCAGGGGCTGTTGGTAGTAAAAAAATGTATTTCGCTTAGATCAAAATTAAGGTATATTTTATAGTTAGGGATCTAATGAAAAAGAAAATAAGATGGAAAAGAATCAAAAAACAAAAGAAGGAAGGGACATTGCAAATGCATTTTCAATAATTCAATAGGAATATTAATGTATTAGTAATCGCAAGCAAAATTTTGCATGATTTTTCGAATAAAATAAAATGATTTCTTAATATATTTGTGTCAGAAAATTGGTAATACCTTAAAGCTTAGTTAAGTATATATTGATGTGATTTAAATTACTGAAAGCGAAATGGCAAAGACATTGAAAGTTTTTTTTTTTTTTTTTTTTTTTTTTTTACAACATAAGATATGAATACTTTCATCTGAAGTTCAACATATACGAGTTTAAAAAATCATTTTTGAATGAAAATATTTTTTTTTATAAAATTTAACAAAATGATTAGATAAAAGAGAAATGTTTATGTATCAGTCTTACAGAAGACATTGATTGATAGATTATTGACTAAAAACTCTGACACAAATATGTCCCCGTTCCCGAATCAAAGGACATGTAGACATTGATTATTTTTACTGCTTCAACAATAAACTTGCTTTACGTAGTAGAAATAAACTCTCAGTTCTATTTATATATTTTAATTATTGATAGTAAATATATTATTATTGTAATAAAAAATACAGGAAACAAATTATTTTCTTTAAGTTACAATAGTCAAAAGTCTCAAAAAATGTGAAGTTTTAGCGATATACAAGCACGCACACACACAGATACACACACACACACATATATATATATATATATATACTTTATAACAAAAAAAACGACGCACCAAGAAGGAGTTCTCCGATGGAGGCAAAAGTTGACGGACAGGAAAATATGTACAGAATAAAAAAAGATTAAAATTTCAGAAAAAATTGAATGATTTGTTTCAGAGTTACATAGTTATAAGGTAGCGAGCTCAATAAGGTGTTGACCCACCTCTAGCATGAATTCAAGCTGTCACACCACGTGGCATAGTATGATAAAGCTCCCTGATGGTCTCCTTTGGCAATAGACCTGATGGTCTATTGCCAAATTGGCTCCAATTGTAGAGCTACGTTATCAACATTCCCTGGTAGATGCAGTGACCTTCCAATCATATCCCAGACATGCTCTATTGGAGAGAGATCTTGCAGGCCAAGGAAATGTTTAACAAGCTGTTAGGCAGTTCATAACAACACGGGCCGTAAATGGTCTGGCATTACATTGCTGAAAAATCAGGCCAGGGTACCGCAAGAAGAACGGTAGCAAAACAAGTCTCAGAATGTCGTCGACGTACAGTTGTGTTGTAAATGGGCCACTAATGGAGAACAAAAGGATCGGCTATCAAGGGAAATGGCACCTTAGACCATAACTCCTTGTTGAAGGCATGTGTGGCGTGCAATAGTGAAATCAGGATCGACACGATGCCCTAGGCGTCTCCTGACACGTTTTTGATGATCATCAGGACACAGTTGGGATTCGTCGCTAAACACTATACGTCCCCAGTCAGCAGCATTCCAACCTGATCGAGACAAGCACCATTGTAATCTGGCTCAACAGTGTGCAGGTGTGAGTGGCAGGTGGCGTAGCGGTTGGTACGAGAGCAGATTTTGCTCTATCAGCCATCTGTAAATGCTCATGGTGGACACTTGTGTGCGGGTCGCACGTCTGATGGTTGATAACGATGAATCAGAAGTCGTGACAGCTGATCAGACAATCTCTCTGTCATTTGGATCTACTGTGCCCTAGTTCGACCGCTACCATCATGACGCTGAAATCAGCCATTGTCCGCCCATTCTTGCAAGCATCTTCTAATCTTTTGTTATAACATATACATACATACATACATGTATGTGTGTATTTCAAATTTGGAAATATACTTGTTTGAAAATAACCACGTTTGCCTGAGAAACTTTGTTGTATTTTCTCTAGAAGAATTTGTTCTTCTAGAAGTTCTTCTCTGAAGAAGAAGAAGAAGAAGAATTTGTTCTTCTCTGTTTTCTATAGAAGAATTTGTTCTTTGTTTGAATATTTATATTGAAAATATTTATAACAAAATGGAAGTTTATCACTTCTTCTTTATTTTGCTTAATTTGCTTGTCATGGTTAATCCAACTATTTCCAACGAGCTCACTACCAATTGAAAACGCGTCCTTAAAGTACAAGTAACTATACTTAAAACTCTTACTTAATAAAACTGCAACTTTACAAAATTTACAGTAATCCTCTCAGAACTATTTAGTAAAATTTGAACTATGTGTGACGAGAAAGATGCTGATTAATTCAATTTGGAACAGGGTTGTACTTAAAATACTTTTACCGAAAATGAACAGCGAGTAAATAGTGAAATTTTCTTACCAAAATTTATTTTAGAAACTTATGCATACTAAGAATAGCGACATCTGCTCCTTATAAATGACAGATCTAAGTCACATAATTCACAAAAGATATCAGCTGAGTTTGCAAGCTCTTACAGTCATTGATAATCAATTATACCAGTGAACAAATGAAACGGATGATCAATGAAAACACTTGAATTTTAGATTCTTACTCATATGCATCAAAATTTTGCCACGGAAAGTCATCTAACTTCTCTGTGAACTAGCAAGGAAACATGAAAGCTTCCAAAGTTGCGAGAAAGAGCAAAGAATATGCCGTAGTTTGTAGCACGTGATTTTATTAAATTTATAATTTTTATAGCATTACTTAAAGTAGTAATAAGTCTGTATGAATACGATTACATGTCAATGTTTGTCTATGAATTCAGCAATGAATCCCTTCAGTTTTCTTGTCGATCTTTTTTATCTACGCTACAAGATCAGAATAGTTTCTTGTTGTCTGATTTTGAACCATCTGTGCACATACCCACACAATTTGTTCAATTATCTTTTCAAAAAAAAAACATTGGCTATATTGAAAATTGCTTTTCTAATTGTATACGTTTTAAAAGGTTTTGTAAGTAGTGTATCTCCTTGAATGGAATTTTTAAAAATTTATCTAATGCAGTTAAACAATATTGCAACATTTGATACAAGGGTCGACTGGTCAGGCTGAACCGTAAAATAATTTCTTCTTTCAAAAGTTTTAACAACATATCGTTTGTCACATCCATAATTCTATGCGACACTGTATTGTTTGATAAAGGAATCGGATCGAATTGTTTTGCTTCCTTTGTTCTTAACATTTTGCGATACTTTTTGCTCAATTAAGTTTTCTAACAATTGATTCTAATAATCTCGACCAGATCTTGCTACACTAATTTACCCTAAATTAAGCCTGAAGGCTCATTTTAACATTTTCGTTTGAAAATGATAGGAAAGAAGAAATGTAATTTCTGCTGCAATCTAAAATTATTTTAAAATAATTGACAGGTTTATACTTATGTATAGGGTGCTTAGTTTCAGGTTATCTATGAAGAAATGATAGTTTTCTACCCACTTTGGCAAGAGCATCGCTGTAGACTACACAAAGTGGCTTAGATTTTGACTCTTCCCTAGAAAAATATAAATTCAATTGTAAAAATTGGCTGGCATGTTTTCGGTCTTTTTCTGCTTATCATGTTCAAATGTTTTTTTTTTCTTTATTTTTCTTTAGGCAGGCGAAATTGTAGCTCACTACATCTACAGACTTCAGTTGATGGACAGACTGTTAATGATGTGAAAACTTGTTGTACGAGACACCCGTCACCAACCCTTTTTTTAGTGTCAATACTTATCTTATTAAAGAACACTTTAATTATATTTATCTCTAAAATTTATATTTTAAATTATTAACAGTACATTATATATATATATATATATATATATATATATATATGTATGTATGTATGTATGTATGTATGGGAAGGCGGATGTTAGAAATTAAAGTAATTAAAGAATCAAACTTTGAACTGTAGCACATTTAATAATGACGTTTCACATTAACACTTATTGCACACGCTGGACGTGACATTTCACAATAACATTTAAAAACAAAAGTAATCGTCTTTAACTTTTACAACAAAAAATCGTCTATATATCTACAAGACATCAACAAGGGCGCCTTCCTCGTTTCGATGACTCAAATCGACTCTCCTTCAAGAGTGAGCTCCCTTCAATAGCAGAGGCAGCATCCTCTATGATTGAGTGTTTATTCTACAAACCCATACTTTGGCCCTTCTGGAAGAAGATGACTTCAGCTTCTTGAATCCAACAAAAGAAAGGTCGTTTCAATCTAAACAATAAAGCTGAAACGAGAAAATTCAAAAGCAGTAACAAGTTGATAATTCGAACAGCATTTATCAATCTTGGAACTTCATGTTCTTCGGAAAACACTATTGTGTATGAAGTATCATCGTCTTGCTTTCACTTTTCTCTTCTCTTCTCTTTTTTTTTCTAACGTCTTCAAAAAACATAGATAAATGAGTCATGTTTGGGGAAAAATAGACATAATCGGGAAAAAGTCATAATTGGTAGATTTACAGTCAGATAAATGAAGTATAATTGGACATTTTATGTAACACACCACCTTTTTATAAATTCTGCACAAATTGTAATCCGATGATGATTTAAATTTTTTGCAGTACTTTCTAAGAGTCTTAGGTGATCAGTGTGATACGTATATAAAGATAAATCACCTTTATGAATTGGATGAAGAAATCCTTCCTGCTATCCTCCTTTTGAAACCTCATATGTGTCATTTTCTCTAATTTAAGTAATTTTATATGGCCCTAAGAATTTCGATTTAAGTTTAAGATGTTTGGTTTTTGGTATGTTTTCTTGTATGTATGTTGTTACGCTGTTTTTCAAAATTAGCTTGAAATTCGGCTTCAATAATTTCTTTTAATTTTTCAGTATTCTTGGTATTCATTGAAGAACAAGGTTCTATAATTCCCTGTTTTAACCATTCAGTTATTTGAGCATCAACAATCTTATTTTTCAAAAAGGATAAACATCGCGGTCGTTGATATATTAGTTCGTTATTTTTAGTTAAAATATTTAATTCTATGTTAGTTGGTTTAATCTTCTTCGGTTGGTAATTTAGTATATATTCACGCACTTCATCTTTAAATGATTTTGAAATATTATAACACATATTTTCTTCAATTTCCTCAAAATCAATGTTTACTGGTAAAATTGATAAAATATCATTTTCTGCACACGAAGACTTATTTTTTATTGAAAATCCATTTTCATTTATTAGAACTTCACC
Source organism: Nephila pilipes (assembly GCA_019974015.1). NCBI lineage: Eukaryota > Metazoa > Arthropoda > Arachnida > Araneae > Nephilidae > Nephila > Nephila pilipes. Next base: position 31,652 of record BMAW01019482.1, on the reverse strand, counting down.
TTGCAATATTACATCAAGTTCCATGATAATATTACGCGGTATCCTACCGTTTTCAACAATATACAAGTCAGTTGTACATTTAAAGATATCTATTTGTATCTCTCCCGTAAATATATCTGAGGGCTTTATTTTACAATCTCCTAATCCCGATAAAATTGAATTGCACTGATTCAGTTCACAAATAATTAATTTTTCAAATATATTTTTAGAAATTAACGTAGCTTGACTTCCAGTATCTATCACTGAATTAATATTTAAGTTACCGAAACAAACCACCTTGAACAGATACGTTTGTTTCTAGATATATTGAGAGATTCTAAGCTATCATTGGGTTTGGTTTCCATGTTTAATTCCGAACATTCAGACGCCTTATGCCCAAAGTTTTGGCATTTGAAATATCTGAAACATTTATTCTTATGTGAACAAAATTTAGATAAAAATTCTTTACCACCACAATTAAAAAAAATTTAGTATTCTCATTGCAATTACTTAATCGTTTCTGATTAACAAAATTTTCAAATTTTTGTTTTACTTTACTGAAATTATATTTACTTTTTTCTCTCATAAAATCATTTTTGATAATCTCATAAACTTTTAGTTTTTAGCGAAATTTACGTAAATTCTTGCAACCATACAAAACTAATTTATTTTCATTTATATCATTAATTCCTCGTATAATATATTGCATTAATGCAGTATCTTCAATTCTCCCTCACCTAACTCTTTCATTATAAAATAATATTCCTGTATAGACTCAGATTCTTTCATTTTACGCTTACTGATTGTTCTAAAACGAACCTTAGAATTCAAAAATAAAATCAAACGGGCTGCATTTACCCGATGCTTGGGTACCTGGATGTAAATAAATCCAAAGAGATTTCATGAACATACACTTTATTCATAAAGGACGACACAACACAGAGACACACACAAGTAAACGATCAGCTATCGCAGAGTGCACAAGTCGTCTGTTATACATTCGTGAGGGAGAGTCAGCTCGCAGGCTGACGTCACAGCACAGCCGCGCAGCGGCAGTTATTTCACTTCGTTTTGCAACATCCCCCCCCCCCTTGAGACTCAAAAAGAGTCTCAATAGTATAACAAACATTATTCAAAAAATCGAGTCTTGTAGGGGGCTTTCACTGGCTTTCCAGAGGATGTAAATTTTCTCACTATCACAGCATCAGCAGATGTTACATTGTTTTCATTATCAGTCACATTATTAGAATTAGATTCCTCTCCACACAGTTCCCCATCAACAGATTCTTTGAATAAATTTCTAAAGAGCAGATACGCTGTATGGGGCGTAAAACTGTCCCATGTTGCGTTTTAAGTTTAACTGTTTGGATTTTCCCATTGCATCCTGGAATCAACTCAATAATGTTTGCCAAGGGCCAAGACAGTCGTTTTTTATAATCATCTCCAACTAAAACTATTTCTCCAATTTGAGAATTACGCGATTGCTTTTCGCTATGTTTTTGAACGATTTGTCCAAGATATTCTTTCCTAAAGCGTTGACGTAAGTCCTTTAATAGTTTACTACAATATTTTATTCTTTTGTTCAGACTCCTCGAATTCAACTCTTCCATATCATCAATGTTAGAACTTCTGTTCTCGATAAGGAACATACTAGGGGTAAGAGGAATCAATTCTTCAGGATTTTCTGATACATATGTCAAAGGTCTACAGTTAATAATTAATTTACAATCACAAATTAAAGTATACAGTTCATAATGGTATAACACAGATTTAACTAAAGTATGCCTTAATAAATCTTGTATGGTGCGGACCAACCTCTCCCACCAGCTACCCCACCAAGCTGCGGTTGGAGGAATAAATTTCCAAAATATTTCATGAGTTCTGGTCTCCTTTTGAACTTTACTCCAATTTAATTATGATAAATCATTAGATGCACCCCGGAAATTAGTCCCATTGTCACAATAAATCGTTCGTGGTCACCCACGTCTAGCGATAAATCGTCTAAGGGCCAAAAGAAAGGCATCCGAAGAAAGGAAATTAACAAGTTCAAGGTGAATGGCCCGGTATACTGCGCAAGTAAACAGAACCATCCACACTTGCATTCATTTTTCGAAAACAGTGGCCCTGCTAAATCAATTCCCACAATTTCAAATGGCGAACAATCACTTACACGGTTTGGTGGCAGAGGCGTTGGTTCGCTTGACATAGATTTTCCCTTATAGTGGTTACATGCAATACAATTTATAAAGAACATTTTTAATAGCTCTTCTACCTCTGATTATCCAAAAATTCTACCGCAACTGGCATTGTATTATTTGGATTCCAGCATGACATTTTTTCTTATGTACATTTTTAATTAACAATTTAGTGAACTCACATTTATCAGGTAACAGTATTGGGTACAAAAAAGATCTTTCATCATTTCGGTTATTTATTTTTGTTTCTACTGTAATAATACCTCCATCATCAACAAAAGTTACAACAGAATTTAAAAATTTTGCAATAGAAAAATATTGGCTTTGAACCAAACAAATTAACTTCTTTTCAGAAATTTGAAACTCAGATCGTGAGAGTCCATATTTTTTACATTTTCTATTGACTAATTTATAATTATTAATAAATCTTAATACCCAAGCAAATACTCGGATCATTTTAGCATAATCACAGGCTCTTTCTGCATACCAAGGATGTGTGTCTTCTGTTAGATTCATATTTACAACTTTGCACTTTCTCCTTTCGATATCTACTTCACTGGATTGAGAATTAACCTCACTAACAGGTCAGGATTCTAGATTTTCTTTCAACCAAATTGGACTTTCCCACCATTTAGAATTTAACACTTGTTTGGGAGTACATCCACGTGATAAAAGGTCGGCAATATTTATATTTCCTGGTACATAACGACATGAAAAGCACCCTGTTAGCTCTCTAATCACTGTAATGCGATTTGCAACAAAAAACGACCATTCTCCAAATTCTTTAATCCAACACAAAGTAACAGGAGAATCCGACCAGAGTGTGACTTTAATGCTTACCACACCTAGCGCTCTTGTATCGGAATTAACAAGTCTTGCTCCAATACAACAAGCCACCAATTCCAATCTGAGAATGCTCAAAAGCTTTACAGGAGCCACTCTATTCCTAGCGCGAATAAGTGTCATTTTACTTTCACTTTCTACCTGAGATCTAACGAAGACACACGCAGTATATGCCCCCTTACATGCATCTACAAATATTTGCAATTCAGTTGTTTAATTAAAATACATAAATCGTGACAAAGTTACATCTTTCAATAAATACATTTCATTTAACTATTTTGAGAACCGATTAACAACAGAAAGAGGCAATTCCTCCTCCCAAGAAAAGTGAGATTTCCATAAATCTTGTATAATGAGCTTAGGGAGCATTGCAGTAGGAGTCAACACACCAATAGGATCATACAATTTTTGTACAGTAGACAAAATGAGTCTCTTATTTATCTTAGTTCCACATGATAAAATTTCAAAATCTATTTTACACTTCAATGTATCCTCATCTAAATTCCAAATTATTCCGGAAACTGAAGTATCTCCAGAATTCCTACTAGTATGTTTACCCTCTACATTGCTCTCCCAACAACTCGAATTAAAACAACCCTTAGACATTATAAGTTGTGCTTTTCGAACAAAATTATCAGCTTTTGCAATAGTATATACTCCTGTTAAACAATTATCGACGTAAAAAGAACATTTAAGTTTCTGAACAACATCGGAAAATTCAGTACAATTGTTCAAAAGATGCGTAATTGTTGCATTCAATAAAAAAGGACTCGAAGAAACACCAAATACAATTCGACAATTTCTATAAATTTATTCATCATTGCAAGGGAAGAAAAATCGAAGAAAGATTCTGTCTTTAGGAGCAACAGACATCATCAGGAAAGCCTTTTCTATATCCGAACTTAATCCAATCAGATACATTCTAAATCAATGGATAATATCAGGTATTAATTCTACTAAATTGGTTCCATTAAATAAACATTCATTCAAAGAAGGACTCCCTTTTTCAGAGGCAGAAGCATCAAATACAGGCCGAATTCTTGTAGTTCGGCTATTAGATTTAATCACAGGCCTATGTGATAAATAATGGCAGGCTGTATTCAATTCAGAATCTGAACACGTTCAATAATATTCAACCTTTCCCACTCCCGAAAAACCTTCTGATAATCGGAAAGAAATTCTCCTTTTACGTATTTGTTTATCATTCTTTTGTGTCTTTTTCGTGCTAAACATTTATTACTAGGTAAATTCGAATAATCAAGTTTCCACGGGAGTTCTACATCATATCTTCCATCCGGAATAATTTCAATTTTATCATTATAACCCTTTAAATTAAAATCATTTTTCTCTTTTTCGTTTTCGGATGCTATTCCTAAAACCTCAAGTTTCCAAAGTTTATTTGCTGGCAGAGACATGGAATGCATTGATAACGATGGTAAAATGTTATCAATTCTGCACGATTCCTTTCCAAACACAGTCAATCCGAGTTTCGTTTCTACGGCCGTTAAGTCACATTCTAATACAACAGTATTTCCAGTCAATAATTTTCCTAAAACATCAGCACCTATCAAAAGATTAATTTCCGGTTCTTCTCGAAAGAAATCGGCGAAAATTATTTTCTTTCATTTTAAAGCATTCAAAATCTCATCATTCTCAATTCTCGGAATGAAACCCAAAATTTTTTTTTCAGAGAAAGCTTCAAAACCACAAGAAAAACTTCGATTTAAACTACTGACCTCGATTGAAATACTTTATGATTTTTTCGTTCGGTTTCATCCCCTCCGAACAACGCATGAATCATAGTCTCTGTTCGAAGAGGAAAAGCTTTAAGCTGAGTCATAATTTTCTCGCTTACATAACTACTTTGAGAGCTGGAGTCAATAACTGCGCTTATGATTTTCTCCTGACATTGGCAACGAATTAAAACGCACAGCGCTTGCAAAAAGACTGTTTCGCTTCTGCTACAATTAGGAAGGGAATTCTCAGGTTTAAGAACAAACTTTTGGTTTTATTATTTTTTCTTAGTTCAGGACACATTAATTCAAAATGGTGGTTATTACATTTAGGGCATTTTAATTGATTTATAACATTGCAAAATTTACTTATATGACAAGCTATTTTTAAACAAGTAAAGCATGTACCTTTTTCTAACAACAATTTTTGTTTAGCAGTTAAAGTCATTTTCTTTGCCAAAAAACATCTTTCACTGGGATGAAATTTATCACAAAAATACAATCTTTCTTACCAGGTTTTTGAAGACTTACTAAAACAGATGCTGTTGAAGATTCCCCGGATTGTTTTAACTGTTCATTTTGAAATTCCTTCCTTCGCCGATTCAGGCGAGAGGCAAAACCAGTTCGTGCAAAGTTTACCATTTCTTCACCCTTTACTTCCTGTCGAAGAAAATTCTTTAAACGTTCCAAATTTCGCCACTCCTTGTTCTCTGTTATTCCATGGTTTCTGCTTCTAACCCAGGCCACTAATACTTCTTCCGGTAGGCAAGACTCCACCAATGGGTTTAGAAAATCCCCGAATTTTTCTTGCGTGCGTCCTAAGCTCTCTAGGGCTCAGATCTTCGCTTCCAATTCATCGTATAATGCAGGAAGGTCAGTCTTTGAGCAACCGGTGACTGCGTTTTTCATAACCATGGACAGCAAGTTTCGCATATAAATCTGTATGAGTAAATCCTCTCGCCCGAATCTCTCCTGCAGTTGGGCAACAGCCTTCGGGTAATTGTCCGCAGTAGTTGGGAACTATCCAATATTCGGGCTGCTTTCGATTTCGGAACAACAGCCTGTAGTAGATAATGGAATTTGTCTTCATTGGCGATACTGGAATCCTCATGATTTTTTCTAAATTGATTTCAGAAAGTCAAGTAGTCTCTAGCCTCTCCACTAAATTTTTTCAGCTCTATTTTTGGGAACTTGAAATTTCGCTTTTCACAGATTTCCCTTGTAGCTGATTCTATCAAATTTATTTTCGTGATTTGAGAACGAAGTTCCAAATATTTGTCTCTGTAAGATTCAATCGACAAAAAAAAAAAAAAAACTTTTTCAAAGGCATCATCAGCATCTTTTTTCTTTTAAAAGATTGTTCGTAATTTCAGACTGGCACAAATACAACCGTGCAAATTTATCGTTAATTTGCAACTTCAATATCGAAAGTTTATCCATATTAGGGGTTACCTTAAAGAGTTAATCATCAATCTTCTTCGCACATGCCGAAAACGAAATACGGCATGATTTTCTGTGTTTTCAGTTGTGCCAGATCCATATTTCTTTATCAGATTTCAATTCAAAATTAAAAACCACAGCAAAGGTTCAGTTCAATCAGAAAAAAGTTCAGTTTCCAAAAGATTCAAAATACAAAAGTTCAAATCCGAAGTACACGTGTCCCGCCGAGGGTATCACTATGTTCTAAAACGAACCTTTGAATTCAAAAATAAAATTAAATGGGCTGCATCTATTCGATGCTTGGGTACCTGGATGTAAATAAATCCAAAGAGATTTTATCGAACATACACTTTATTCATAAAAGACGGCACAACACAGAGACACACTCAAGTTAACAATCAGCTATCGCCGAGTTCACAAGTCGTTCTGTTTTACATTCGTGAGGGAGAGTCAGCTCATAGGCTTACGTCACAGCACAGCTGCGCAGCGGCAGTTATTTCACTTCGTTTCGCAACACTCATTATTTCATGCAATTGGGCTGAATTAGTAGTGATCTCAAATTCATCTATTAATGCACGTTTTAATGCCTGGTACAACATAATATTCAATTCGCTTCTCACAAATAATAATGGATTATCACCAAGCGATAGTTTAGCAAAAATAAACTTTTATAGGTCAGATAAATTAAAAATGTTCTCAGTGTATTTAAATTGTTCCAACCAAACTGAAATGTTTTCATGCAGTTCACTATTTAAAGAGGAGATAACACTTTCAATGTCTGAAAAACTTATAGAGTTGTTCTGATTTCGAGTGGCGCCATAATCATAACACCGCTCTTGAGAATTAACTGCTGATTCATTATGTTCTGGCTCTGCACTGATGGGATTTATTTTGTTTCGACCCCCGTTTTGCTTTATGATACAGATTGATTCGAATTCTGAATATATTGATACAGCGAGTTAACATTAAAAAAAAATTTTCTGGATTATTTCGATTTTTGTTCCTTGGAATGTATTATTCAGAATACCACAAATAGAAATCAATTCTTGTAATGAAAAAAGTACCATTAATAGTTTTTAATTTAGACTTAAAATTATAGTCATTTACAGAGAATTCGAAACCAGTGAAGTTTCTTATCCTTTCCGTACTTTAGCATCGCCATCTGTATCAAAAAACGAACTTATGAAAAGTTTTAATTTTTTCTTTCTTCAGATTCTTCAGTGTATCGCTTATCACATTAATATCGCTAATCTTCATCTTTAAATTAACAAATAAAAATAAATCTGACTCACCTCAAAGTCTTAAATTTATATCCTTTAAGTCAGCACACAATTATCCAATAATTGGCACACTTTTTTTAAGGGTTCAATGTTCATAACTTAATCACGAATGCTACACTATGACGAGTTTTATATTCTAATGTGCTTACATCCTCAATGAGTTTATATCCTAATCAGTTTACATCCGATAATATGTTCACATCCACTTCTGATTTGTAGGATGGCCGATGCTACTAATTATTGTAATCAAAAATCAAACTTTGAACATTAGCACATTTAATAATGATGTTTCACATTAACATTTATTACACACACTGGATGAGATATTTCATAATAACATTTAAAAACAAAAGTAATCGTCTTTAACTTTTACAACAACAAACCGTAGATATAACTACAAGACATCAACAAGGGCGTCTTCCTCGTTTCGATGACTCTAATCGACTCTTCTTCAAGAGTGAGCTCCCTTCAATAGCAGAGGTAGCGCCCTCTATGATCGAGTGTTTCTTCTACAAATTCACACACACACAAAACACACACACATATATATAAATTTATTATTCTTTATCTTTTAACGTTAGGGAAATGCAACGTAGAATTACAAAGTAGAATTGGGCAATAACGTTTTTGAAGAAGTTTGTAAAATAAGGAATGAACTGAAATTTTTTTCATGAAAAGCCAAGACATATTGAATCACGAGGCTCAGTTGAAGGAGCAAACCTAGGTATTGAAAATATGTTATCCTCTTGGCTTTAAGCAAAAATTACAACCAAGCGATCAGAAGAAATGAAACTAATTCAATTAAGAATACATCACTCTGAAATATATTACAGTCCCTATGAAGAGATGTTTAGCGTTAAAGAGAAAGTATGTTTAAGAACCTACTTGGCAAATTTACCTTTACTTTAACATATATTACCAGTGAAGAAGATTTTGTTGTATCAAGAAATCAGTCTAATAATGAGGGCCAACATCAGACTGTAATCTCAACCGATGATGAGGATATAGGGAAAACGTATGACGACAATATAGAAGCGGATTCGAGCGATGCTTTCAAAGTAATAACCACTGCAGTCTCAATCAGAAAAAGAAAGGTGAGTGTTGAATAAACTGATTGGGAACATTATACTGAAATTAAAAAGACTGATAGAGGAAAAAGAAAAAAAAAAAAAAAAAAAGAACATTTCATTGATATTAAAAGAGAAGATTTCGAAGAAAACTTAGAAAACTCTTTTTTTGCGCTAGATGAAGTCTTAAAAATATTCAAGAAGCAAATCCTTCTATAAGATTAAAAAGACACTGTATAAATAACTGGAAAAAAGTTACGTCTTTCAAAGTTAAACCATCAGCCAACTATTGTATATGTAGGAGAAAGAGTGCATATAAGAATACCAGAGGAAAAGGACACTCAAGGACATGGGTAAGGCTGATAGCCACAATATTATAGTTATTATAACATCTAAGAAAAAGAGAAAAAACTTATATAAACTAGGCACAAAACACGGATTTTTCGGAAAACATTGAACTACACACAAGGAATGATTTTACTGTCTGCTAAGAAGTTATTATTTTAGTGAGTAAGTTCCATTGAATGAAATAAATCTATGAGAATTCGTTATTAGGAATCTCAACTTAAGTGCTTATGGATTTTAATATTGTACTTGAAGAAAATGATACTTAAGTTGTGACTTTAGGCTATTCGCGGTTTCTCTTCACTAACCTTGGGGACTTTTTATTAAGATTGATTGCTTTTGCTAAGCAACCTCTGCCGAACCAAAAATTAAACGTGATTATATAAAGCAGGTAGAAATGAAGTGAAGCAGGAGATTTAGGAAATATATAAACTCAGACTGAGAGTCGCGATAGAGAGGTTGAAGTAGAAATTGAGGGGCTCGAGAAGTTGATGTTGAGTGATTCCAGTGTTCAGCAATTGTTCCCGAGTCGAAGTTGAAGTTGGAGCAGAGAATTGCTACGAGATATTGGCTTGTTAATGTATGCTTGAAGTCAAGAAAGTCTTAGTGGTAAGAGTCTGTTAGATTATTACTGGTAGATTGGGTTAAAATAGTTAAGGTCTTGTCAGGGAGAGCATTTATAATTGTCGTTACATTAGCAACCAAGTAATAAATATTGTGATTATTGTTCTAACGTCTCTTTGACCAACTTATTGGCTTTTAGTGTTAAAACATTGAGTTTAGCTATGGCGCAAGAAGCAAACAGGAAAGACAGACACCATAAAGCAGTTGAAAATGTAAAAAAAAAAAAATCAGAAGCATTTTGTATCTCTATCGTCGTATATCAGTGATCAAAATATTAAGTACTAATGAATTTGAGCTCATTGTTATAATATACTATGTTTAACTCATTTAACCCAATATTATGTTTGGTTTGAATTTACAAAAAGACGAGAGAAAATGCTTTAAAATTTTGGTTTAGATTATACATAATTATGAAGGATTTTCAATGTTGCTCCAATATTTTTTTTAAAATAGATATATAATAGTTGAAAATACAAACGAAATATCACAACACACATAAAGAGTTGATACGTTTATTTAAGGACATAAATTATATACGAATACTTTAGAAAGTATATGTTATTTCTTTATAAATCAAAAGAAAAGCAAAAGCATTGAATTAATGATTATATCAAATAAAATAGTATTTTTTTATTTGATTGTAGAATATGTTAACCAAAAACAAAATTATTAAATTAGAAATACAAATGCTATGAAAAGAAATATCTTAACTTTTGTATTTATCTTAACAATATAAATGTTAAATCATACAAAATGGGACAGTTTGATATAATATATTCAAATAAAATAAATACAATGAAATCAATCTATTCACTGTTTTGAATTTCCTGGAACTTGCAGTAATAAATGGGATGTGTGATATTCGAAATGCATGTTTTTGTGAAAACATATATATATTTATATATATAACTTCAGACTTGTTTGTTATTTTGGACTAAAAATATAAGTAAAAATCAGTATTTTTTTAATCCATCATTTTTTTTTGATTCTCTACTAATGTCTACAACGACATATTCATTATCACAGCATACAAATACTTGAAAAATACTTTTGATTTGAAGTTTCAATAAATTATGCCTAATTAATCACGTTGATAAAATTTTATAGGTAGGTATCAAAATTAGTTATTGTGTATATTATTTATTATATTTACCAAAAGACGTGGTTACTAATTATTAGTAATCAACGGATATTTCATATAAAAAACATAGCCTTACATCATCTCGTTTACAAACCGCTCTCTGCAGGTGAATCCCGTCCGCGGTAGCATAGTGGTCATGGTTTCGGATTCGTGGCCACGGTTTTCGTTCTGACGCGGGTTCTATCCTTGGCCGCTTTTGACCCACCGTGTAGCAGGGGTTAATGCACGTTGAATCTGTCGAGGCCCAAAGTCCTCTCGCTGGCGTAGTGTGGAAGTTAGGATTGGGGGGGGGTTCCAGCTCAGGTGTCCTCCTCGTCACTTGACCGAGGTTCAAAATTATGAAGTCCGTCGCCAATAGCCCTCGTGTTGCTTCTAGTGCGACGTAAGACAAAAAACTAAAACTATGCAGGTGAATCCCCGTTACATTCTTACACATACACACATTTATATACATATATTAGTTGTACCTTATTCAGGCCTTTATTCGGTCTTAGTAAATGATAAATGGCATACATGGATAACGACGAGTAGCTGTAAGCAAAAAACGCATTGCTAATTTTTAGTTGTAAGCTTGACAACGACGGAAACTTTAAGACGTTCAGTTTACAAGAAGTTTGAGGGCTTACTGGGATTCGAAATTAGTAGAAATAGCTGCTACCCATGGCAGCTAAAACAGCCCTTACCTGGTTAAGTATGAAGTCGAACTGTGCTTGGATGACAGAAGCGGGCAAATTATTCCATGCTGCTTCAAGTCTGTGTCACACTTCTTCAACCATACCAGCTGAAGAGGGATGACATGCCATTCTCTCAGCAACCCATGACCATTATTTTCTCAATGGGTAACAGATCTGGAGAGATAGGGAAAGACCACTGGACATAAGACGCCACAAATGTACTGATCTGAGTTCAAATTACCGTCGATCCAAAATAGAGATGAGAGTATTGTGTACCCAAATACTGTCCAAATCATCACACTAGAAGCAGGGTCCTTATGACGATATCGAATACGAGGGGTCTCTTCGGATCCTCCTGACGAGTATACGGCCTTCAAAATACTGCTCGCTGAATGGCGATTCATCTGAAAAGAAGACATTGTGCTACTTCTGTAACCAGTTTTGTCTTTCGGAACCGTTTCTCTTTCTATTGCATTGTCAAGGGCAATGTGAGCCGAAATAATGTTCGCCGTGCTTGAAGTCCACGCTGTTGCAAACGTCGTCGCAACATACGAGCACATACTAGGCTGACTGCATCCATGAACATTTTCTAACAAAAAGTCCACCACTCCGACCTCATAATATGTCGGAGGGTGTGGAGATCCAGCATGCTGTTCAGTATGACAATCAGCAACCCATTTCACTACACAACTTTCATTTTATGCACCCTCTAGTGTCGCTTAAATGCGCTTAAATATCAATCATTTGCATACCCTAACCCCTTCTTCCTTTCATGTGATTTTGACGTTCGTCAGAATATTTCATCTTTGTGTTGCAAATTTAATGGCCAGTAATACACACACACACACACACACACACACACACACACACACACACACACACACACACACACAATACACACACACACACACACACACACACACACACACACACACACACACACACACACACACACACACACACACACACACACACACACACACACACACACACACACACACACACAGATTATTACGGACACAGATATATATATATATATATATATATACTACTGGCCAATAAAATTGCAATGCAAATGATTAGTATTTCAGCGCATTTAGACGAATCTAGACACTGAAATGAGATTTATTTCCTGGATTTAAATTTGAGGTTCTTGAGGTCTTCAAGTTCTAAATTACGGAAGTTCTAAATTTAAGGGTCGCTAATCACAAAAGATTGAAAGAAAACTTAGTGAATGAGAATTCCCATGGGCTGTCTCAGAATAGGAAAGCGTAAAACTGAAGTTCAACGTTTATTAACCAAGTCTCAACCCTGCTCAAAGAAAACTGAGCCTTTCTAGTGAAAAAAAAATACAAAAAGGAGTCTTTGAAAGAACGGCAAAAAAGTACAACTTTCAGATATATATATTTTTTTAACTTTCAAGCAAAAATATTTTTTTGCCTCTTAAGAAATATTTTTTTTTAAATTCTTTTCTTGAAATTTTTTTTCGAGAATTATTCTTTTAAAAGAATTCTTTTCATTACGATTTGACATTAAATTCAGTTTTTTTTGCTTGTCACTTCTGATTTTCTTTGGTTAATTGCATTCTAGGATTTATTTTCTTAAAAAAAATAATTCTATTTTAGTTAGCGAAAGTAGAACACTTATGCTCTCTCGAAACTGAGTGATCATAAAAGGATATGAGATCTTCTATCATTATTTTGTTGAAAAATAAAATAAAATCAAATCAATAATAAAGTTCATTTTTTTAGAATAAACGAACATGAAATTGCATGTTTAGATTTTTTATCAAGAGATGGTATCAAAGTGTCAAGAGATGAATTTCTCCCACATTTGAATTAAAATCCTTACTCATCACCTCCATGTGAGATATCTTTAAGATGAAAGAATAACTTTGATAATCATATACGCGTCCTCGGAGAATGCAAATTTTGCTAAATTAACGTTCAAACCCATGAATTTTGTATAATTATGTACAATAAACATAATCAAAAGTTAAACTTTTAACTTTTTATTCCTGATATATATTTATTTTGTAATATAAGTTACAGTTTTGTTACAGTATGATAGTTCGTGAGATATGTTAATTAAAAAAGGAAAGGTTGAAACTGTGAGTGTGATACAATTTTAGATAATATAATGTTTTATAGATGTTCATTCAAGTATGTAGACTATTTTAATATTTTCCGAAGGACTCAATCCTATTTTACTATTACTTAACTTCGTTCATTTTCTTGTATAATTTCATAATATTTAAATTGCTGTTGTTAGGTTTCACTTGAAAGCTACCAAATATACAATTAGCGAAAATTTTGCTTTTTTTTCTGAGATTTGTTCATTCCATTTGAACATTTTCACACAAAAAAATACTTCTAAGTTAAATACCAACAATAAACTCAATTTATGCTTAAATAATTACATTTTAGACATCAAAAACCAATAAGCATTTCGTTCAAAAATTTTAATTATTGTTGATTAAAAATAAGTGTCTCATTCAATAACTATGTATAACTCAAAAACTTTCAGCAATTGAACAATGTGTATTATTGAACACCTATTAAACATTTGAATGAAAAGTAATAAATTGTTATAATTGACAGAATCTTATTTCAGTTTTGGAAGAAATGTAATTACAATGTAAATAAGAAATAAATGAATGGTTCAATCAGTTCAAGTTTATATAACTTTCGGAATATGAATTAACTTAAGGCTTCATTAAAATTCAACATTTATAAATTAAAAGTTATTAATATAGATATGTTTATAGCTTGTTCATATCAAACGTAACGTTCTTTCAAGCTTAATTAAAATTATAATAATTTTTTGTGAACTTAAGTAAACAACCAACGCTAAGCTAAAGTAACGCAAAGCAGGCAAAATTTTCATAGCCTATTTTGAGTACAGATGATCATCGAAACACCTCATTACATTTTAAATATGTGTAATTCTCCTTATACTTTAACTATTTAATTAAATACAAAAGCAATTTTTGTACTTTTCGATTACTTTTTGTAATACAATTAAAACTGCTGTTTGGAAAATTCTGAGAATAATAAAGCCCTGTATACTTGTGTGCATTCAACAAAACTAAAGTAAAAATATTTATTATAACTGGATTTTTCAAAACCAGTTTTGAATAAAATTTGACATTTGAAGAAGAATGAATACAGTTATGCATTTGAAGTTTGTTTCTCATCTCTCTTGTTTAAGATGGTACAGAAAAAAGAAGTAGACATTGAAATTAATGGGATGTCATTCGTAAACATTGTAGTCATTACTCTTGCTCCGGGCAACGCGGATGTCTTGCCCGTCTCTTTTCGATCTCCAGTCCATTTTTACTCAGAGAACTAAAACAGGAAAAAGAGCAGCAAAATATTGATACTGAATTGCTCAGAACAGGAAAACAACACAAATGCGTATTTCCTGCTTACTTCCTTCTGTATAAACGTCGTCTTGGATCGATGTTGACGATATTACTCCGCTTTCCAAAATAAAATAAAATAAAATACTTACGTAAACAATAATAATAAAAAAACTGCTACGGTAACTTGACCTTACTTAAGCACACAGAGGGGTATGAAAGAAAATAAACAGAAGAAAACTTCACGACGACATTTATTTATTTATGCAGTTTAGAACTGCAGAAGGTCCTTTTTAAAAAGTTTTAGTTTATTGTATTTATTTATTTTGTGCTCTTTCCTGTTTCGTGACTTCAGGATGAATGGGTGAACATTAAGTACTTGTCAAGAAGTTTACTCAGGAAAAGAATAAGAATCGGGAACTTTAAGAAGAGATGTTTTTAAACGTCGTAGAGAAGGGGATATCTGTAACAGCCCATTTTGGGAGGCTGTTATAAATGAAGACATATCGTTCTCCAAGCCAACTTTATTAAAGCTCACACCCAGAGCAAAAGGTAAAAGAAAAAAAAAATGCATGAAAAAAAGGCCTCTGAAAGAAATCTGCCAGATGTACGTAGGGGTTATTATTAATGATTTTAGTTCACTTATCGCATAATGCAAAACCTTACGATCCCCTCTTTCCTTAACTCTTATTTAACGAAATCAGTTCTTGTCTAACAATTTTATATTTTGAGTGATAAGACATAATAAATCCAAAAGCAAATTTATTGATTAAATTTATTGAAAAATCAGAGTAATGTGCGTATAACAGTTTCCTTTATTGCTTTTTAAAACAATTTCTATTCAGATGCCGTTTCTAAATATTTAAATTAAAAGTCCAACATACACATGCTTCATTTTATTTTAAATATTATTGTTCTACTATACACTTTAGAGGGCTCATAGTAACTATTGTTCAATGTATTTTAAGGGTTGTAATATTTCCTTTAGTCCTTAATTAATCAAATCAAAATCTGCTTATGTTGATAAAGAACATATTGTGTAATCGGTATAGTTAGAATTTTTTTTTTCAAAACTACATGTTTGTCTAATATTATTGATAAACGGTATATATCTGTAATATACAAAAATCAAAAATTCAGACTTTTAAATTACTCCTCACACTTTAATTATGTAGGAGAATTTAAGAGAAAGAAATAATGTACAAATATTAATATATAGAGCTATCACTAATGTTATTATTCCAAAGACCTAGAACATATTGAATACACGTGTTTAAAATAAAGCTGCGGAAAAATTATTAGAGGAGTTTTCAAGTCTTCAAAACTTTGATATTGATATTAAAATAAATATTTTAAGAATGTTATTTAATTTTAAAGATAAATGTTGAGGAAATAATCTTCAACAAGTTAAACTTTAAAATTGGATTAGAGTAGTCTTAAAACTATTTAAGATGAGTATTTTGAAATTTATAAACTTAAATACTTTATTGGAAAAAGAGTAAAAGATATACACTATTGCTAAAATGCATATATCCTTCAACAGAGAAACAGCACAACCACGAAATTCATTACTATAGAAAGGGATTATATACTAATGGTAATCTGAAAGAAATTGCATCATTTTCACTCGAATACAATTTGAATTAAAATGGATGTTGGAGACAACGGTATTGTAAGAACTGATGCCTTGTATGAATTTTAGATAATAATAAGAATTGCCTCCAGGAATTTCAGGATGACTGGTCGATGGATGGAAAAAGTAATAAACTAAGGCTGAACATGGTATGAAGTCAAAGAGAACCTCTTTCCAAATCTTCAAGTGTTGTAAAGAGCTACGTCACGGTTACATAATGATAAATACATAAATTCAAATTTAATTAATATGACTACATATTCTACAAAAGTAATGTGTAAGGTACACATACATAAAAATGTAATTAAAAGGTAGAAAATACAAAATAATTATTGCAAAATTTTAGTAATAAAAATGAAATGTATTCAACGCATTAATAAAAAGTGTAACTTTTAATAAAGATATTTGGTCAAATATTTGAAAAATGGTGTATAATTTGATACAGCCGTTATCAACAATTCTATAAGCAGATGATTGGTTAACAGTAAACAATATTTCGAATTATTAATCTTCATTGTGGAATATAAAAATTCAATGCATTATATTGTACCAAACTTTGACATATATAGGACAAACTATGAATGAATTTGTTCGAACAAAAACCTTCTAAAATAATAAGTAAAAATAATTTAAATTTTCAATTAGATCCTCACTTTACAAATATCCTGAGAGGTGCAATTTCCCACCCTTGGTATAAGGCCTCTTCTTTTGCGAAGATATATGTTCTTTCTGTGTTTTCAACAAGATATTAAAGAAAGAGCATGCAATTGTCATATGAGTATCAAGCTTATAATTGACGTAGATAAATGTACAACCAGAAAAGATGTTACGTCTTTATCATTCGATTTTATATTATAATAAGGAATGTATACTCTTTGAAGATGATAAACAACACCTTTCCAGGAAATAATTTTCAATATCTTTTGCAGTACCCTCATTGTAGGCTGATCCGTAAGTTAGCGAGATCACTCAGAGGAAAAAGTTCTGAAATAATGATAAAAGAAAACCGATAAAGAAAACAAATAAAAAAAAACAATTAATGACCGTTTTCATCAAATCAGGTTGTGTTAACTGCAGTCGTGCGAGTTTATCAATAAATTTGTTTTCTTTCACTGGTGATGTCACCGCAGTTGTATGTAATAGCGGATATATTACCAATTTATCCTAAACTTAGTAAAGTAATAACACATGATTTCAACTCATGATGAAATCTTCTGCTATAAATTATTTTCTAAGATTGCGCTGTAAATTATTCTGATGATTTACATTTAAGTTGACATTTCGGAAGAAAACCTCTCGCATCAGTATTTTTTGCCTATGGCATACTGAATGTCTATGAAACAAATTGAATGCATTGAACAATCCGGTGCTAATCATTTTCTGTTAATTCTGGCTACTCAAGGACTTAGCCTTATTTTTGTAAAGCATTTTGTTCTAACAGTTTCTCGTCAATATAAAATTGCAACAATTAACAACTATGAATAAATATGTGTTCCCTATAAAGGCCTGAAAAAAAGGTAGAAATCGTCAAAAAATTATTTTCGAATATTTAAGTTAAAATACATTAAATAAATCATCATCATAGTGTTAAACACCGTATCCACTTTAAGCATTTGATGTTTTCACTTTTCTTAAGGAACAAATAATTAAGCATTTAACTAACTAAAATACAAGTCTCTATTTGAACTATTTCAACTTCATTTTCTAATTGCTTAAACAAAATAAGAAAGATGATAGTATTTCTCTAAACTAGGCGTCAACAACCTATGATACTCTTGCCAGGTTTGGCACAACAGTAGCACTCTACTCATTGTACAAAGTTATCAGATAAAGATAAATCGCCTTATCTCTTCTCTCTGCGCTTCACACATTTGCTTTCCTTTTGTTCGATTAGTCACTCCGATATACAAGTATCTAGTATGATTTCAGTCGAAAGTAGAATATTGCTGGATGCACGGCGTGTCTATAAGTAACTTTTAACTTTACATCGCGTATTTACTTTTGATGTGAAAACTTGTATTTTATTTATTTAATTTTTTTGAAATTCATACCGATATATTTAATCAAATGGCCACTCACATAAAGAGAGCTTTATGTTCCCGATTTTCAAAATAAATGAACTTGGATTCGGACAAATGAATATAGATTCATGCAACAAATGGATCGCGCGTGCTGTACGTGCATTAATTCACTAAAGCGTCATATGTCGCATGTCAAATGTACATAAACATTTTAATTCCATGTGAAATGTGAAGTTATATAAGGAACTATTACTGGATATAAGAAACAATTTACATTTTTTTTGTCAAATAATTGAAACTAAAACTAACGCGATCTCTTATAATTTCGTAATTGCTAATTGTGTAGCTGCCAAAGGCAAATTATTCACAGCTAACGAATATATAAAGGACGCATTTTCAAAAAGTGTTAAAGTTTTGTTTAGTGATTTACCAAGTCTACAAACAGTATTATACGAATTCAAGAAGAACTGGCTTCTACAAGAATTAGTGAAATACGAATAACTCAAATGGCAGAAAATGTATCAACAAAATAGAATTCTGGATTACATGAAACATGCATTAAACATAGTTCTTGATAAAAATGAGGATGTGAATGATGCTGCCCACCTTGCAGTAATTGTGCGATATTATGATAAAGATCGAGATTATGAAGAATTATGCAACTTGATTCCTCAGTCTAAGACAACTAAGAGACCGGATATTCATTCTTCATTTATAAATTATTTTGTAAGTTGAAATATCAATATAAACAAAATATTTTGTGTAACTACTGATGGCACTTCTGCAATGGTTGGCAAGGAAAGAAGATTTCTCAAACTTCTTGTAAATCATATTGGACAAAAGGCATTGAACTATTGAATTTCCATTGTATAATACATCAGAAAAGTTTAGTTAATCAAAATTTACTCACAGCGCTTAATTTCTGTAAAGAACACTGGGGGTAAAATAGTTAGTTTTATAGCATCTATTTTTTCTGTAGTACACAAGCAATTTAAATCTTTTTGAGAAGATATAGAATTTGAATGTTTGGATCTCATCTCATACATCCATGCTCGCTGACTTGGATGAAATAATCTCTTGAATAAATTTGTGTCATGCATGGAACACGTTGAAGTTTTACTTAATAAGAAGGAATTACATTTTCCTCTAATTGAACAATAAAGAATTACTGCAAATTAATGTCTCTGACTGATGTAACTAAACATCTCAATGAACAAAACTTAGAATTGCAAGGAAAGGTCCAAACAGTGTTTGATCCTTCAGAATACTGGAAAGGATTTGCTACGAAATGAAATATATTTTTCCTTGATATAAATATTAATATCTTCAAATACTCCCCAAATATTTAAGCTCTGTCAAATACATCGACCATAGAAAAAGATGATTTTTAAACCTACGTTGAAGCTCTTAAGATGGGATTTTCAAAAAGATATAAAGAATTTGAAACTTGTATTCCTATATTTTCCATCCTGATCAAACCAAACATATAAGACACTTTAATAATTCTATTCGATGTGTTCATTTTTGCGTGGACGGAAGTTGATCATTTTGAAATTGAACTCACTTATTGAACTAGCATCTTTAGAATTATATGAAAAGTTACATTTAACGGAATTATGAAGAAATCTAGATGATAACTCTAACGATAAATCACCATTCATTTTAAATTGCTGAATGACATTGTCAGAGAAATTTAATCGTTTGAAGAATATTGCGCATGCTCTGCTATCCACTTTTGGATCTATATACCTATGGGAACAAATTTTTTTCATATGAAAAATATTTTGAATCCACAGTGAAGTTACTTAACAATTGAACAATCAAAATCATAAGTCGAATTGAAAGTCACAAGCTATACCCTGATTTGTCGATATTAAGTAAAGCGGTAAAGGAACAAAGTTTACACTAAAATTGTATTTTTTAAAATTAACTATATTGAAAGACTACCTATATCTTAAGTTGTATATTTTGATGAATTTGTTTAAGAGATACATATAATATACGTACAGTTTTAGTATTTTATTTATGTTGAAGTAATAATAATATTTTACGTTGCTTATTTTTGTGTTCATAAATATCTTTAAATGATGTGTTATCAATTTATAATGAAACTCTAAATCTGTATTCTTGACCTCTATTCCCTAACTCTGCAAGCGGCGCGAATCGAATTGTTTCAAATATTTTCTATTGTGCAGCATCCTGAATCATATTGGAAAGTTGGTTTAGAACACCACAGTTACAAGGTTACCAACCCATGCTTTAGACGGACACATCTCATTAAAAAAATCTTAAGTTGCTGTTTCCCTTAGCAAGAAAAAGTGTATAGTTAAACATAAAGTGAAGTTAAACCCTCTAAACATTTTTTTTCAGGAGTACAAGAAATCATTGGAATGCTAGACATAGAGAGCTCAATGAAGATCTGAAGAATTGGTGTTATTTTGTCATTAACTTATGATGTGTCTTACAAGAGGGCGCTCTGGTTTTCATTCGCTGGCTTGAGGTATAAGCGACATCCTTAGACACTATTTTGAGTATCTACTTTGTGTTTGAATGAAATCGTGCAACTCATTTTCTTAACATTTTCAGCACTGAAAAATGGATAGGTCATATTTCAAAATTAAAAATAATATATGGGCCATATGTTTCTTACGGGCTTAAACTTACTTGACCTTTCTGAGTAGAATTGAGCTTCAGATCCCATTCTAAATACTCACTCTCTTTTTGTGTTTGTGTGACAACTCTTTTCACATTTTTAAATAGTTTACAAAAATGTTGTATAAGTTTAACGATCAAAAAGTCTGGAAGTTCTATTCATTATTTTCTGATAAATTTTATGACGTGAATATCATCCTTGATTTGTTTTCCTGTTAAAAAACTAATGTGAGCATCCCATATTATGATTTTTAAACAACTCTGAGTAGAATCAAGACTTAAGTTTCAACGCAAATATTTATTCTTTTACTGTACACTGTCATTTGTTTGTCATTTTGTTGTCATATGTTTAAATAGCTTATGAAACACATGCGTAATTGAAGCGCTTAAAAATAATCGAAGTATTGTTCTATATTTTGGATTTTTCTCATTACTTCTTATTCATACATCATTTTGATACCACGAGAATTTTAAATTTGAGACAAAAATGTTATTAAACTATTTTCTTACACTACTCTTTTCTATCTATTTCATGAAAGCAAATAAAAATACTCAAATTATTTCTGTAACAAAATCTTAGAACAAATAAAAATCACGTAATTCTATTGAAATTTGAAGTAATATTTTTTATTAGGAAATACTCGTAAGCAAAAAACACAAACAGCACGTGGACGCATGCAATCACATATGTACATATTCACACGAACACACCCACAGACATGCATTCATTGTTCTAATGCCTCGATAAGGAGGGGAAAAAGTCTTTTTTAATTACCAATTTATCACTTTATTACTTTGTTTCATAACAAAGATATTTTTTATGTGCCTAAGGTCTTTTTCATAAAGAATAGCATCTGATTTGTACAGCATGTAGAAATAAGTTAGAATTTATTAACATTTACAATTATATATATATGAGCTTAAAAATCTTGGAAACGCTCCCACTTAATCTTTCCCAACAAATTCCCTAATGGCTGCCCTCCTACTGATTTCTTTTCCACCAGAAGGCAAAAAAAAAAAAAAAAAAAAAAAAGGTGATTACTCCTAAAACGAAAACAGCCTTCTCCTATTCTTGGCTAGTAATTGCTCAATGCTTTGCTGTTCCCTACTTTAATCACCGCCGACCGAGATATCAGGAGTAAATTAACAGCGCATAAAAGGTTGGACTTCCCTGATATCAGATCGGATGGACTCTGGTCTAAGTGACCCACTGGGACAAAGTCGACGCCATTTGCACCGTTTCTAATTTCTTTCCGTCAATACCTTGACTTCTCTCCCTGTCCTTTCTTTTCTGCCAACTAATACTAACCAGGTGTCTGGATTTTCTTCTCAGTTCTTTTCTTTTGATTTTCAGTTCCTTAAAGAACATTCTGTTGCCTACATTCAAGTGATAGTTTTAATAAGATGGTTATGCATATAATTGTTTTTCTTTCTCAAACTATGATGGAGTTCTTGATTTTAATTTTCATTGTGGCATAATCTTAGAAACTTTCAAAGTTTTAAATTATTCTTACGTCTTATGATTTTATTTTTGTATCAAGACAGTCATAAGAATCAAGATTTTAAGTAAATTTATTTACATTTAAGGATTGTATTGTGTGTGCATTTAAATACACTATACAGAGAGCAATTAGCGAAAGTAAATACCACACAATGATGAAATAAAATGGCGGAAACAAATTTGGAGAATATTGCTAGTTATAATTAAGAATTATATTTCCAGACAATTGATATAAGAAGGAAGGCTTGGATGAAGAGTTAAAATTTGGAATTAGAAGAGGTCAACATGATTTTCGTATGGGGGTGAGCATTGAAAAATCACAAGAACAGTAATAAAATGACTTTTCAATTGCGTGACTCTTAACAATTTTTTTTTAAAAATATACTGGCCAGATAAAATTTCAAATTTTGAATTCTGTAATAAAGCATTTAACAAACATATTTCCATCCATATTAAAAACGATGTCGGATATGGATTGGTCAGATACTTAGAATTCCAATAGATGGTAACATTAGAATTGCGCTGACATGGACATTAGATACAAAGAGAAAGAGAGAAGACCAACGACTTCATGGTCAAAGAAAAGAGGAATTGCCTCAGATGGCCGATTTAGGAAAGTACTCGGGAGGCAGCATGATACTAGTTGAATGGCATGCAGTTGTTGTGGCCCCAATCCCAATTTGGTGTAATGAAAACTGACGATCATTCAAAACAGAATAAAATTAACACCACTCAAAAAAAAAGACTCTTATAAAGTTTCACCAGCCTAATCACGGATTTCACTTCTATCTCAATGTTTAATTCGATTTGATTTTTACGTGGGAACTCAAATGTAAATGTAAAAATCAATTTACAACATATCGCGTTTTTAAAACTCGATTATTGCAAGGCGAAACTTCACCGAAATGCTCTATCATTTATGTAATATTTACTTTTTACCAACAGTTATAAGTATTCATAATGTACATAAAAGTACAGCATGTAGAAATGATAGAATTATTTTAAAGAATTTTCATCTAGAATCTAGGAAATAATCCATATATTTCAGGTTTTATATCAAAATTAATTATATGCCCCATTTACGTTTTGATTTCAACATAAGAAATTCTTCAAACATAGTACATATCTCATTACAAATTATCAAATTTGCTTATTTAAAACGATTTTGTAGTAACTTTCTTTTGTTTAAATGTGTTGACACTATATACTTTTAATCTATGGAATCATTTGCATTTCTTCTTAATCTGTGTAATACCATTCCAGGGAAAAATGATTACAACGTAATATATTTATATTTTGTTAATTAATAACTATTATTATTCTTAGTTGCAAAAGAATATACAAATACTAGTAGATGATAAATTGAAATTTTCACTCTATCATAAAAATTTATATTTACTGGAGTGAATTACAATATTAAGTTATGCATAACTATTTTTTTGAAAACATTTTTTTATGAAATGTACTGTCACATAAAAATATGATTAACAAATTTAGATGAACAAATAAATCTGTAGTTAAAAGATTTTATTCAAATATTATGAAGAAATTGTTTTATCTAAATTGTCGAAAAATATTTTAGTGCATTGTAATTAGTTATATTGCTTAACTTCGTTTCTCCCATGTAAAATCACGAAATTTAAAGTATACATACACGCTTACTTTATTAACATTTTGATTTGTATATAATCGTTATTTAACCTCTTGAGACCCAAGACCATATTCTTTAAGAAATTTCTCCCTAATTTGAGATAAATCATCTAAAAAGTAATACAAAATAGTATATATAGATGTTTGTTTTTTTAAATTAAAAAGTACACGATTTTTGGCCAGTCTGTTTTAATGGACATTGGGGCTTAATCTAGTAAAAACATGTGTTACTGATCAAATATACAACGTAATTTCATTATTCACACATCTAAAATTGCACATTAGCTATTTTTAATTCAAAAAGATATGTAGAAGTATAATAAAACTAAATTCAAACTGCTGAACATACCTTCAATTGTTGCTTTCTTCTTTTCCGCCATTTTTAAATGCTCGTGGACCAAGGATTCTACTAAATAATTTCACGTTTTTGCTAAATAGATGACAGTACTGGACGATGGCTATTTGAGAAGCATCACATAACACATGAAGAGATAATTTAGGATCATATAATTGCAAAACAGGTTTAGTTACTATTTTAGTTTTTAATAACTAAATTAATTAAATAATAATTAGTAACCACTGTGAGCCATTCTGATGTGGAATTAGGTGGGTTTATGGTTATTAATTGTTTTAAATGAGTTGGCAGCCCATCTATTAAACCGTCTAAAAATAATTGAAGTGAAAATCCCAATTTTCTTCCATAATTTAATTTCTTATAAAAATATTCTGATAAGGTCTCATTAGGGTGAAACTTATGTTGGGAAAAATCAGTAAAACTAATTGCATTGGGCTCAAGAAAATGTTCAGTTAGAACACAGCAAAGATCATTAAAATTTGAAATATTTGAGCATGAATTTATGTATTGTGTTAATGCTGAGCCCTTCAAAAAGTTTGAAATATTGTTAATGTTCCAATTCTTCATTTCTATTATTATTATTACATGCTTGATTAAAATAATTTGACCATAACTCCATTTTCATCCCACTGTCAGGATCACAAGGAAAAATAGGAAGTTCATTTTTTCATTTTGTCATTCTGGGAATCAATAGTTTCATTTTCGGTTTCCAAATTTTTGGGATTATTTTCACCTTCCATATCCATTTTATTAATGTTTACTATCTTTTTTGACCTTAATAACATTAATTAAAAATTAAATGACATAGAAAATACAACAACTTTAGAATTATGTGCAATATATGATATAGTACTTTTTACAAAACACTCAAAAACATTTAATTATTTTTTAAAAATATTTTACCTTTTTAATTTCATAAAAACTAAGTATCAAAATTAAACCAATAACAATTTTAATGAAGCAGCGAGCAATGTTATTATTACAATTATCATCTTAAATCCATGTACCAACTTTCAAAATAGATTTCAAAATTTGTAATAATACTTTAATAAAATAATTTACATAAATCTTTCAAAATCTTTACATTCATTGCATTAGATTTAACTGGCCTATACGCATTTTGTGAAAGAACTATTTTTACATTTCTTGTTTAATCAAATGGGGTTTTATTAGAATACAAAGCAAAAATCATTTTGCTTCAAACGATTAAAGATATAATGAATTATTAAGATATATTAATAATCAAAACTTAATTATACATGCATCATACATACGTCTAATTAATAAATCTTCAGTAAGATTAGAAATGTAAACTTGTTAAATTTAACAATATTATTTTACCTTTTTATAAAATTTACTGTTGAAGAAATCTGAAATATCAATGGTTAGTCGATAAAAGCATCTTTTACAGGATCTAAAGTGATCTTTTCGATTTCATTTATATTGTTCGTAATTTGAAAATATATGGCTGTTGTGTTTAAGAATCTGAAGGCTCCATGAATGTACACAACAGGTTTCGGTACCTTTATAATGAATGGTAAAGTGAGCTCCTATGCATTTTGTTTAACGATTAAGTTGCTTCTCGCAGATGACGCTTCTCTCTTCTCGATTTCCCCTTGCAGCGGTATAAACTATGCAATCCGAGAGATATCAGGAGACGATGTGCCACGCTGTTGACGATTCCTGTGAGCGTCCAGGAAAAGTTCAATGGAGTCGAAGTCGGAAGAGCCGAAGAAACACACGACTAATCGAAAGCTGAGTTAATGTTTTGCTGTAATCTTTCTCGCTCCTTTTTATACCAAAGTATGATAAAGATTAAATTTATTCGCCAGAATGGGACAATCCTGTCTACTTTAGATGTAATGACTTTGCTAAGTTCAATAAGACTTCCTGTCGATTTTTAAAATGAAGCAACATTTCAGTAATGAAGAATCCAAGTTCAACTGCTCTCTTTATTTGCTATTTATTTATGAAAATGCAGTGCAAGTTCGGCCGGTAGGGCAGAAGTACAAAAAAAAAAAAAAATACATTATAGGGCAGTGAACCGCTCAGTGTCTCCTGCCCTAGTGAGGCGATAAAAAGTGCGATTTTTCGCTGTGTATTCCATTACATATTAGGGATTTTCCATAATAGACGTCATATAACTCATGGTACAGGATTAAGGATTCAAGGGAATTTTAACAAAAGACAGGGAATCTCGAAGGGATTATTTTGGCAGATTTACGACCGTGGGAAGGCGGATTAAATTTTTTTTTTTGAGTATGTCATCTAATAATAGAAGGGCTAATTTAGAATGGAATCAGGAAATAATAATGAACTCTTTACTTAGGAATTTGGGGGAATGGGATATTATAGAAAATTAAATTATTATTGATAGAAATTATAAAATTAAAGTTAAATCATTATATATATATATATATATATATATATATATATATATATATATATAATTATAAATTAATAAAAATGTATCTTAAGCTAAATGCAATTAAAATTAAAGGAAAAAGGTTAATTATTAAACTGAATATATTTTGAACCCTTTTTTTCATTCTTAAACTTACAACTAACTATTTCAATGATTATGAAATTTTTAGAGATAAATGCGTATTATCAATATATGATAGGATTGTACCTTCGTTATATTATTATTATTCTTTTTAAAAAACGACAAAATTGAAATTTATGTTTACTGTTTGTCCTATGTCATTAGTTTTCATTAACGTCGCACTAAAAGCAACACGAGGGCTATTGGCGACGGACCTCGTAATTTTGAACCACGGTCAAGTGACGAGGACGACACCTGAGCTGGCACCCCCCCTCTCCTAACATCCACACCACGCCAACGGGAGGACTTTGGGCCCCGAACAGATTTAACGTGCATCAGCCCCGGCTACAGGGCGGGTCTTTGGCGGCCAAGGATCGAACCCACGACTGAACGAAAATCGCCAGCTGCGATTCTACGATCTTGACCACTAGGCTACCGCTGCCCTTGTCCTATGTCATAATGGTAACTTTCCAGTATTATATATAATCAATCTACAAGAGCTTATTTCGTATTTGCAATGAAAATACTCTATATTCTACTCCATAACGATCATAACGGTGTTACCGACCATATTTACTTAAAAAAACTAATTTTACATAGTGGATATAACAGGAGTGAAATTTACATTATAAGCTATTTTAAATGAATATTCATCACTGAATCTTTGATTTTTTAAAAAAGAATTTCTAGTCTTCTATATTTATTTATTTTTTTGTAACCAGAATGATAATGCGACCTCAGGGTCATAACATTCTTCCAGGTATGCAGTTTCTAGTTAATTGCATTGCGTTTAACAAATTTAACAGAAACTTTACAATATTAACAAAACATATTTATGAAAATAAATTCTTCGCGATACTGGAATAAACGGGAAATTCAATACCTAACCTATTATCTCTTCAAGTATAAAGTTTTTATAGTTTTATTCATATCATAAATATAAAATACTGCAGAAAGTATGAAAATTAAATTTCTGTAATTTATCTTTCGGTTACACGTAGCAAAATCATGTGACTTTTGAAATAAAGGTTCTAATCAAAAGTATAAGAACTTTACAGTTTTTGTGAATATTTAGTCATAATATTCTTTCAGTTCATCAAAATTTTATCACAGAAATATTTTTGCTTCAGTAATCATAAAATGTTCCCTACACGAACCATAAAAATTTGATTATCATTACATTCCAGCTCACGTAGGTGATAAATTTTATCTTTACTCCCATTAAAATTGAAGGAATGAACTCTAGTGTGAAAAGGGGGGAGGATATATATACAATAAAGAAGAAATGAGTTCTTAGGCAAAGTTTTTCAAAGGCCGTATGTAAGCAAATATTGAAATAAACAGAAGAATCTTAATAAGCAATTTTTTTTTCAGAAAAATTGTGAAAAAAAAGTTATTCATAAACTTCGATGCTTATAAATAAGTTTTTGTCATTTTCATTACTTATACTGCTAATTTTTGAGATAATACGCTAGCAAAATATTTAAATAATTTATTTTTACCAATATATATGCTATTAAAATTAATCTTTATAACGTTCGTTTATTTTTTAGACTTGAAGATTCAAATAATTCTTAAAAACACAAATTAAATATTTCAAAACGCTTCGAATAGATCACATTTAACTTTATGTTAAAAAAATTAAATGTAGTGAAAAGTAATAAAAATAATGAAGATATCAATTATTTAATATCAAGTGGAATACAATTAATTGGTACATTAAATTTTTAACTGAATAAAATATTAATCTAGAGTTTCCAATGTATTTTAAGCTACTTAATTAATTCATAAGTTTCATGTCAAAATATATGAGTAAATAAAAAAATTAGTTTTATATCTAATTAGGATAGAAAATTCACCTCAATACACACACACACTATATATATATATGGGAGGGTTCCAAGAGTGATAACCACTGAAAACTTCACGCTTATTTCGAAAAGGGTTGGTGTTTAGGGTTTTTGTTTGTCGCTTTACGTGATAACTTCAAATATTTTACTAAATCCAAAAATGAGACTTTTGGTAGAACTAATATTTTTGTTATGAAAGATAGAGATAAAATTTACAAGGGAACTATTTACGAAGGAGTAATACATTTAACTTAGGTCTTATTTAAAAGATAGAAACAAAATTTTCCATACTCGTGGCGGATGTTCAAATACGCGTTGCCACTCAGCGTAGAAAGATTTTGTTATTCATGACCTGAAGAGAGAAAGAGCTCCTCGATCGTGCTTTGCCTTTTTTGTTTCAAAAAATGGCCATTGCATGACTTCAACTCATTATGCCGACTAGTAATGCCATCTATCGAGTAAATGATGCAGTGTTATATATATATTTTTTTTTGAAAAAACCAATGGATGTTAGCTGGAATTTTCTTCACACACACACATACGCGCGCGCACACACAGTCACGCGCGCGCGCGCGCACGCACACTCACATATATATGTGTGTCACACACATATATATCCCCCCCACATATATATGCGTGTTTGTGCGCGGGCGTGTGTGGGGGGTGTACAGTCTACACGGATTCTACACGATAAGATTACTCGCTTTGAATACATGAAAATTAACCTAACAGCTATACCTCTGACACATTCGAGAAAAATACAAAAGAAAATTATGTCATCAAAAACAACTTTATTTGAATTTTCATACCGAGAAAAATGTTCAAAATGTTTCTCATACCACGTTGAAAGATTAATATCACATAATTCAGCAACGTGATGTTAAGGAAAGTACAAGCAGTATGGAGATAAGTAATATTTGCAGCAAGAGATAAATTCCTTCCTATGACCCCATTATAAGAAATAGAAAACTGCAATCATAGAAGAAAAACTTCTATTCATATCCAGCGATTTGAGTATTCCATATTTAGTCAATCACATACAGGATTGATGAAAGCGCCAACGCTCCATCGTGATGGAATAACCCTTTCGGGACTAAACGTATACGCATCACTCGTGATCGGCATTCTAAGGAGGAACCTTATCTAAATATCTCTATATGGCACCCTGTAACCATTACTTTTGAGCTGAAAAGTAATGTATGACCTTGACTTTCAGTTTGATCACAGTCTGTCTTAATTCATCATTTTGCTCACCAGTTGTTGTGGGAGAAGAAGAAAGTGTGATGTAAGCAAACTGATCTCGCCTCTTTAAACTTCCATGTGATGTACATTTGTGTTCCTGGTTTTTCATCGAATGTTTTTTTATTGGTTCTTGATATGTTTTTTTTTATAAATATATTCTTCTTTTTAGAGCTGTACCGTCAATACTGTTTGGATTTGCTTTGCATTTGGATGTATATCGTTTACTTCCTTTTTTATTTCTGTTTATAATTGTGAAAAAGCCTTGTTTATCAGAAGAATATACTCACATGGTCGACGAACCAATTAATGATGAAAGTGTGATTAACTTTCGAAATGGTTTGAATAGAATTTTTCTAGCGATTGCGATGCAGAAATTTTGTCAAAGAAGAACAAAACCGGACTTTGCGTTTCTCCGCGCTTTTAGAATTACCACATTCGGTCTTCACATTAAGTTTTGTTACTTCTTGTAAATAGTTTTTATTGTATATTTTTGCTAATTTTAAAGTTTATTAATGTTTTTTTCAATGAAACTTTGCAATAAATGCAATAGTGCTTCTGAAAATTATTTCTTAAATTGAGCACTACTTTACATACATTTTCTATAAATTAAAGAAAAAAGAGTATTAAAAATGCCAAATTTAAAATGTATAAAAGCTTAATTAATAATTTAATATTGTACCAAAATTATAACATTAGCACGAAAACTTTTTTGTGTGCAATTTTTTTCTAAAGTTAGGTTAGCTACGCAAGACTCCGACCGATGCGACAGTTCCTTTCGATTCTCCTCCGTCCCCAGTGAATGTCTTACGTCAAGGAGTGCCTTTGAAAGGGATAATAGACTACATATTGGCTATATGCATGTGTCAACGAGGAAGTCAGTTAATACGTCATGGAGAAATAGTGAGTATGAATGTCATGAGAGCCGTTTTAGAAGAAACGTATGTATTAGAAATGAAATTTACCTTTCCGCGCATCAGCATACATGTACAACTAATACCTCAGTAAGGAAATTACATGAGAAGTGGAGCTTGAAGACATATGGCAGTTGTAACTGTTTAACACCACCTGTGAAGCATACTTAATTCATTTTGAAAATATGTTTTAAATGAATGCATTGTCAGATTCCTTTGTTTTAATGATTCACTAAGTCATATAGACGCAGACCTTGCATAGTAATAGAGTGATAACCAGTAAAACAGCTATATACATAATCAAATCTGCATAGTACTCTGACTTACATTAAGCATCTTACCTAACTCGGAATTTATAGCCACCAATTTAAGTAATAGAAAATTATCAGTCTTACAAGATGCAAAACCTTAGTTACATTTTAAATACTATAAGCAAGGAATATCTCTTTACACAAAGCTTATGCAGTTTAGTAAACCAAATATATATATATATATATATATATATATATATATATATATATATATATATATATATATATATATATATATATATATATATTGATGGAAACGTAAAGTAATGTCTTTTATCTACATTAAGTTCAAACTGATA
>BMAW01019481.1:3585-34444 GCA_019974015.1 Nephila pilipes | reverse complement strand
ATGAACATTTTCTAACAAAGATTTGATATTATCTGAACAATAAAATCGAGTGTCAAAATTATTTTGTTACCAATTTCCTTTATGTTGACAGTAATATATATGCTAAAGGGTGTATAATAAATATGAACAAAATCAGAACAGACCACTGCGCAAGAAAACAAACTAAAGAATGAGGGCTATTAGTGAAAGTCATTTTTCAATTTAAGAGAGTAATTATTTAAAGAGGTAATTTTGTGGGCAAGGTAATTCTTGCGCAAATAAATAGTTTTTCGATTTACCTCTTTGCCCATTTCACTTGAGATAATTAGATTCACATTTTAAGTTGTTTACTTAGTTAGTTACTTAAACAAACGATATTTTTGAGTTGCAAAAAATTTGCTTTGCGTTTTAGTATTCATTTTGTGTCCCTGTTTGCTAACAGATTGCATTGTATTTGAAGCAGTAGTTCTGAAAATCTATGTGGCTATCGATACTTTTATTTAAAAAAATAGAACTATTCAAATTCAATCTCCTTATATTACAGAAAAAAAAAATATTTGATACATTAAATGCTAGATTCATTAAATTTAACTTCGTTATTGAACTGTAAAAGAGCGTGAAAGTTTTGGTGACGTAACTCGAGGTTTTAATGTTAACCAAGCAGGAAGATGTTACTTGAACTTGTATTTTATCTACTTCTACACGAAGCCGTGAGAACTAACTGTAATCTCAGTTTCTTTGAACCACCGCTCGGACAGCCTTCTTATTCCTAATTCTTGATTAAATATGTGACAAACACGTTCTTTGGACTTATTCATAGCCTCTGCTATTTCTCTCACTTTAATCCGATGGTCTTTTAGCACCATTTCCTGTACTTTAGCTTTGATATCGTCGGTGGATGCAGTTTTTGGAAGCTCCATTTGTTCATCACCTCCAGAGCTGGTATTGACACGTTTAAATTTAGCTGCTCAAAATTTCGCGATGATAAATGATGGTGCGAAGTCCCCGTGCATTACGTACAACTCTTTTCTAATTTGCTTTGGCATATTGTCTTTCAAAACCAATATTTAAACAAATATGATAAGCAACTCTATACTCGATTTTTTTGTTTTCACAAAAACACTCACATCCATTGACTCAAACAATTGTCATAGAACAAGAGCTTACAAAACAGCTGAATGTTCAGTAATAAGTACCTGTTAAAAGATAAGAAACCACATTCCCTAGTTTTTATTGACGAGGGCTGTGATCTTCACGTTATGGTAAGAAACCTTTCAGACCATCTTCGCATATTCTCAGGTTTATTATAATTAAATATGTACACACTCAAAATGTTATAAAAAAGAATCACTATATCCGAATGATCTGATATTAAACCTGAGTATAAGTGAAGCAATGGGAATTTGTTATGCGAAAAAAAAAGTTTAAGAAACAAAGTGATAGATGGCGCTGCACTAGCCATTAGAATTTAAAAACGACTGTTGTAAAGTCCATGTCAATTTTAAGAGGCTGGTTAAAAGACGTGATAAGCGCATCACAAATTACACGTGAAATAAAAACTCCCTGCTATTCTGCGTCTGAAAAGATGATTCTATCATCTTTTCAGACGCAGGATCGGGCTCTGCTTGTGAAGCTGATTTATACGAATGAAAACTGAGCGAAGAGGCGGTTTAAGCGGCCGCCAGGGGCCCCGAACACCAGCAGGGCCCCTAAGCTGATGGACTTCAGTTATAAGTTCAACCTTCAACAATAAATCTTGTACTGATATTGCAAACCCAATGATTATCCAAGATTTGAATCGTATAACAATTAGAGTTGCTTTAATATATTATATATAATTGGGGTTAAAATCCGGGTTTTTTTTTTTGAAAAATGTTTTCCAGATCTTTGGTCTTTAATATATGTTTTCGGTTTCAAGTTTTTAAAAATTTGATCCCAGATATTAATGTCTATAAACAACTACCAGTGTTTAGTTCTTTCGAAAGAATTTGGCATTTGAAGGTTCGTGATTTATTGTTATCTGGATTTTTGTGTTTATATTTTGAGAATGTGGGGAAAGAAATCGAAGCAGTGTCCGATTAAACGACATGGAGGTCCCTAGGCAGTCGAGTTCTCGGGGCCCTATAGCATGTTTTTGGAGCACTAACAGAAAACAGAATACGCTTTTGTTGGCCCCTAAAGAGAACGGGGCCTATAGACAATTGCCTACTCCTCCTGATGAGTAATCCAGCACCGGATCGAAGTATTTTTGTAAATTTAATATCAGTTTTATTTCAGTCAGCATGACAGAAATAGCGAAATATTTAGGTGAGATTGAGAGTTCTCTAAATTGATGAATGAATCAAATAGAAAGTAATTTTGATAGTAATAGATAAAAGTAATTTTTCGAAAAAACTATAGAGGATCTTTGGCTATGGAAATAATTGATTACATTGATAATTGCATACTTTCATAAAGTCTGAATTTTGCTGGCATTTTTTACCATTGGTCAACTTAAATTTGATTAACTTGTAAAGTTAAAATTTCAGGTAATGTGCATCTTGTTCTTTAAATTTTTTTATTGTTTTGATTTCATAGCATCATTTTTTACACTATTTGCGTTCATATGTTTGATTTTTGAGAAAAACTCGTGTGTTTCTAGTTTGATAATGTTTTCCTTTCAGTATTTCTACATTTTAAATTTTTGTAATATAGAGAAAGGGAACTATGGACAGGGCCCGCCATGTGGATGGTGTGGCTGATGCTATGCACCGGGGGCCCAGCATGATCGAAAACTAAAATGTACTCTTGCACATGAAAACTTGACAATATTCCTATCGTACGAAATGTGAATTTTGTCATAAGCATTATTATTGTAAATCTCTAAAATTCAACAATCTGCAAACTAATTATTGAAATCATGCAGACCTTAACGGTTCGCACTATCACAGATGAAGCATATAATAAGAGTGGATTTCAAATTCTGAGAAACATTCCTGAACAACATTCCTTCTTATCAGGGGCGTAGCTACCACCGTATCGATGATACGGGGCCCCTAGCTACAGGGGACCCTGACGTGTGTAAGCAAAAAGTCGTAAAATGTTATCAATGATCATATTAAGAGTTCCTTTTTACGTTTATAAAATAGTATGTCACTGGCTTAAAAGGATATAAGTTTTCCATGTGAATTCTGAATCTCCGGTACCGCTAAAAGAAAAGTTTAAAAGTTGGTAAAATTACTCAAAATAATGAGAAGACAAGGAATGGTGTGAGCTCGGAATGTAGGAAAAACTTCTCATTCAAAGCGGATGGACAGAAAGATAGTAAGATAATACTTAGGATGGGAAAAATCCATTCAGAATGTTATTTGCTTGTAAATGACAATAACTCCTTCATCTGTTGATTGATTGACTGTAATAAACGTCGCACTAAGAAGCTACACGAAGGCTTGGCCCTTTAGTCATTTTTTTCAGAGATAGTCCAGTGAAAGAGAATATTATATTTTATTTATCCCGGTTCTCTTTTATTTCTGTAACAACCAAAACACTGAATGTGCATTCATGGTCAGCAAGGACTCGATAACTGCTTCCCGTTCCGAGAAAAGATAGGACCATAAGCGCCAGAGTCTTCTGTCGCCCTCTAAGTCTATAGTTAATTACTTTTTTACGAGTATTCCTGAGTTCTCAACGTTGGTCCCATGGGGGAAGAGGGCGCGTTAAAGAAGAATTTCGGCACATCGGACAAAAGTGATGAAAAGCACGATCAAGATTTATGACATGATTAAGGACGAATGAAAAGAATGGGGCAGAATGACCCTGAGAAAAAGACCCCTTTTCCAAAGAAAACTGAGGAAATTTTGCGTCAATTTGACTTCCAAACTAATTTCTTTTAGCTTCCTGCGCTTATGCAGACAAATCGGAGAACCGCGTTTAAACAACAAAAAAAGTTAACTATATTTTTATTTTCAAATTCTCTTTTAAATTTTTAAGATTTAATGCCCATATATTTTAATTATTGAAATGTAATTTTATGAGAATTTGGAGAAAAAAATTAAAGTGTTTAAGATTATTATTTTAATTATCAAAATATTTAATGGAAAAAATTTACAGTTTGCAATAATAAGTAGAAAACTTTAAAAAGTTTGAAAAATTTAGATTCAATTAAAAAAGAATATAGTTATTTTTTAATTCAAAATTTATAACTTTATTTTCAAGGATTCAAATTCCTTCTATGCTGCTACAGCGAAATAAATTATCTGACTCAGAATCGAAAATCGTCCCTCAGCCAGACATGAGGCTTTGTGCAAACAAAGCAGAAAATGCCCATTTGTGCTAAACTCGCCGATCATCCCAGATATTACCGAAGTTTGTAAATTCGTGTCGGTGTTTAATATTCGCGTTCGGTTTTGTGCGGTGCGTTTCGTTTTATAATATTAATATAAGGTACTTGTAGTCTATCGGGTATAAAATTTTTTGTCGCATATGTGGTCTCACACGCTTAGTTTCCGAAAAACAAGTACAAAATTTTCAAACTTTTCAGGGCAGGAGCAGGAAGCGTTATCAAAGTAGAGCGGAAAAAGAAAAATAATTAAACGAAAGCTGGAAAATGCTGAAATCGGGTCAAATCGGGATAGGGAAAGGGAAGAAGATAAAGATAGACCAGAAAGATTTATCGATCTTGATGTTGAGATGCTAAATGATATAGCTGTATGGCCTACGACATTAACAGATTTAATGATTGGCTATATCATTAGAAAGAAGCCGAATAAATCGGTAATATTGAAACATTGAAATCAGTTTATAAAGACAGAGATCAAGTGTATTATAGGGGACTTTTTTATAATCATTTTTATAGGAAGAAAACAATTGGAGTGAAAGAAGAAAGAAATTGGCTAGTATTTTCCGAAACAAGCAAAGCTTTTTATTGTTATCCTTGTAAACTGTTTTCCGCGACATCATCTAAATTACTAACTGGTTTTCAAAACTGGAAAACAATTACGGCATCTCTGTCCGGCCACGAAATATCAAAAGGACATATATTAGCTATGTGCACTTTGTATAAAAGGCCATCTAAATTTAATAGAATTGATAGTCATCAATTACAGAAAAGAGAACATGAAGAGCTTTATTGGAGGATAGTCTTGAAGCGAATAATATCAACAATAAAATTTTTGAGCCGTTTAGGAGTAGCATTCAGAGGATACAATAAAGGTAAAGAGTCTACAAGGAAAGGAAATTATTTAACGTGCCTGGATTATCTCAGTGAATACGATGATTTTTTGAAGTTGTACCTTCAAAAATACTCCAACCGAGGACGAGGAAATGTTAGCTACCTGCCCCACCAAATTTGCGACGAGTTTATAAGAATTATTGGGAAAAAAGTAAAAGCCCATATAATTAATGAGATTAAGAATGCGAAGTATTACAGTATCGTAATTGACTCTACGCCGACTTTTCACATGTTGACCAACCATTCGTCGTAAGATATGTCTCATCTAGTGGTGAAATAAAAGAAAGATTTCTGCATTTTTTTATCCAGAGAAGGACATATTTCTTCATATTTGGAACAACAAGTATTAGAAATTTTAGCTAAATTTAGA
This sequence comes from Nephila pilipes, assembly GCA_019974015.1. Classification (NCBI taxonomy): domain Eukaryota; kingdom Metazoa; phylum Arthropoda; class Arachnida; order Araneae; family Nephilidae; genus Nephila; species Nephila pilipes. The sequence continues at coordinate 28,886 of BMAW01019481.1, read as the reverse complement.
CTGGATATTAAAAATTGCAGAGGGCAATCATTTGATAATGCGTCTAATATGTCCAGGCGGTACTCAGGTCTACAGACACGTATTAAAGAACACATTCCAAGCGCAGTTTATATTCCTTGTGCCAGTCATTCTTTAAATTTAGTAGGAAATTTAGCAGCAGAAAGTTCTAGCGATGCAATTAAATATCTTATGCTTCTGCAGAAATTATTCAATTTTTTTTCTGTGTCAACCCATTGGTGGCGAATTTTAAATAAAAATCTGGAAAAGAGTAAACATGCAATATCTGTGAAAAAAGTTTGAGATACACGATGGTTAGCAAGAGCAGATGCCGTACGAGCTATAAGACTTGGTTTTACATACATAAAAGAGGCCCTGGCTGAAATCCGTGATACAAATGAGGAGAAAAAGATCTCAATACTGGAGGCAACTTCCCTTTTGAAACAGATGGGCAAGTATGAAACTTCCATAATGATCGTGATTTGCGATACCATACTCCAGAGAGTGAGTGCTACTGGCAAATCATTACAATTAGTTGAGTGTGAGCTATTAAAAGGACCTAATCAACTAAAATCCTTAGAAAGTTATATACAACATTTCAGGAAAGAATTTGGCAAAGTAGAACAAGAAGCAACTGCTTTATCAGGGCTCTCATTTGAAAAGGAAGTTGGACAAGCTTTTAGGCAGCGAAGGAGAAAAATTATTTTCGGTGACACTAAAGAAGAAGGTCATGAATTTGAAAAAATGGAAAATTTCTTGATCAACTCATTTTATGTCATTTGCGATAGAACAAGTGCAGAACAATCCCGAAGAGATGAAATATACGAAACTGTTATAGAACTCTTTTTTCGTGTTTTTTGACGAGAGGTTACCGAAAATTAAGATGAAATCTGTACAAAAATTAAAGGATATTTACAAAGACGATATTGAATCGTTTAATTTTGACGTTGAATTGGCTATTTTTTTGCTATTTTTAAAAGAAAACAAAGATACTATGAACACTCCAATAGAAATTTAACGAGTTGCAAAAGAAATGGTCTCGACTTTCCCTAATGTAGAGATACTTTAAAAAAAATATTTAAAAAATATTTTTGACTATACCGATATCAAATGCATCAGGTGAGAGATCTTTTTTCAGTTTTAAAGCGCGTTAAAAATTATTTAAGAAGTAGTATGGGAGAAGACAAACTGAACAAGCATGATCATATTATATATAGAACAAGATGTTTTGGATTCAATAGATACTGCAAAAATAATCGATGAATTTGAACAAGAAAAATCAAGACGTAAAGTTATGTAGCAAAATTTTAAGCTTTTAAGTAAGTTTTTTTTTTTAATTCTTTAAAATAAAGTCAACTTTATTTTTTAACCATTAAATTTTTTTTATTAGCTATACATTTTATTTTGAGAATTTAAGGTCAGCGAATTTTTTCACTATTTAACTTTTTCGACTCTTCAGCCCATGGGGCCCCAAGTCTTTTACCACCAGGGGCCTCCAACTAGCTTAATCCGCCTCTGACTGATCGGCAATTGAATTGAAGAAATTCCGGACATTAAAGGGCTTAGAAAGCCGTTCTGGTCCTATAATTACATTCGGTTCTAAGAAAATGGTTGAGAAAATCCAAAAGATGGGTTTAATTCGTAGTGAAATGTCTCAGAGAGAAAAATGCTTCCGAAGAGAGAGAGAAATGTGGAAGAGAGAGATGCTTCCGTGTTGAGGTCTGTGCTTAACCAACAAATGTGGGTATTGAGTGCAATAGCGTGGAATAGCGAAAGTAGAGCGAAATTTGCCATATTTGAAAAGGGTTCTAACATAAAACGTACCCCCAGTACATATATATATAAACTTTACTTTTTAAATCGTTATTTTTTTTCCATTATGAACAATTCATTATACGAAGTAAGTATATAATTGTAACATATATGGTACAATACTGGTTAATGTGTAGAATTCTGCTGCTAATGATAATCGATAACATTGACTGTGAATAGTCTGTGTTTTCCTTCATAAAAATGGTTGGCATGGTTAGGTTAAAAGCAAAACTCTCAAAATTAATCATTTGTTAGTTTAGAAGTTTCAAGTTTACATTCCGAGAAAGAGTGTGAATGTACTAATTGTGTTTTATTTATTTCTTTTATTTTATTTTGTGTTCTTTTACTTTATATTTTATTGCACACGTAAATTAATCTTTTCGGGATTGATTTTTTATAAAGTAATTATTCACATGAAAATGTTTATGTGATTGTTTCGTTTCGCTATCTCACCGAGAAAAAAATTCAAGTATTAAATCTTAATCTTACTATCTGAAGGTACTTTAACAGGCTGACAAGATATAATGTCAAGTCCCAATTAAAAGATTTCAGGTTTCGTCGTATTTCTTATTTGTAAGTGTAAGAATTAAAAGTAACTGTGCTTTTTCGGAAGAGAATTGGTTTCTGAATTTTTTTATAGTATTGAATAATTGCTTAACAGAAGTGGAAATGAAAGGCGTTCATAGTTCTGCTTTGATTATCGCTGTTTGTGTTATATACCTTATTCCTATCAATGTAGTAAGGAAAATTTTTGTGCCTATAATATACATTGTTGGTATTTATTACATAAATTAATATTGAATTTATTATACGATTTGTTTTTTGTTCGATTTTTGCGCTGGAGTAAAATATATAAAAGAAATGATTTTTTGAAACTCCATTTCAGTTCAACTCTATTCTTTACACATAGTCTTTTATATATGATTATTGTTTTAATACTTCAAAAAATAATTGGGGAGAAATATATTTTTTTTAAGAAATAAAAAAATGGTGTTTTTTCTACGCATATATTTTATTTATTTTTCTTTCCATAACTATTCCGAACAAAACGTACAAGACTCCTTTCCGAAAAAATTTAACATTTTTAAATCGAAAAATTGCAAATCAATATTTTATATCAATTTATTATATAATTCATTTTTGTGCCTCTTATTGATAGTAAAAGTGAAAAAATGAATATTTTTTTTATATTTATGAACGAGTTTCAGGACGCTTTTTTTTAAATAATTGTCCGAGAATTTGAAAAAATTCAATTCTTCTATTAAATATAATTTTTCAGTGAAATAATTCAGAACATTGGCACTTTCACCATAAGTAATATTTTTTTGTCCGCTGTAGGTTCTTAGTTTCATCTCTGGAGATTTCATTCCCTACCAGATACACCATCAATCAATCCATCTTTAGTCGCTAAAGATTTTACTCATTTTTTACCAGCCACACAACACACTCAATTAATATAATATTTAAAACTCACAAACACTAAACATTTAACTGTTGTTTCATGCCATTTTTGTTCGTCATGCTACAGTTCGAAGCCGTCGTTTTCCTCTCCCCATTGTTGTTCAGTTTGTCTCTCAGTATATCGTTGGCAGCGCCACTTATATAATTTTTTTTAGTCCGGCGAATCTTACACGTCCCACCAACCGAAGCGCATGCGTCATATTTAGTGACCAGGTGCTAAAAGAAAGAGATAAGTCACTCGCTCACTAAAGAGTCCTAATTCTGAAACAAAATACCTTAACCTTAGTTGAGGAGAGTGCACTATCTAATTTAAAAACACATGAGGTACGACTTAAATATGATCATTAATGCATAAATATATTGAAAATAAAGCAATAAAATAAGTTTATATAATCATGAATATATAACAAGACTTTTATTTTCACACTAATTTACTAAATAAATACATAAATAGGAATGCGCTTTAATACTGAAATTAGTACTTCAAAGAACTCAGGCTAATAATTAAAAGGCAATCGAGAAAGGGCGTTAGCATTACCATGGTTTTTTCCCTTACGATATATAATCCGTAAATCATAACGTTGCAAGGCTAGGACCCAACGAGCTAATTTTGTACCATGGGGTAGTCCTTTTGTCAAAACTGTGAGTGGATTGTGATCAGACACAACCCGTATTTGAAATCCGAAGATCGAACAGTCAAAATTTTTCAATGCACTTAGCACGGCATAGGCCTCTCGTTCTATCATGGACCAGTTCATTTGCATTTGGTTAATTTATTACTGTAGAATGAATTTGGGTGTTCCATTCCCTTTTCATCGTTCTGTACAAGACATGCGCCGACTATAGTTTTAGAAGCATCTGTATACAGCTGAAAAGGACAATTCAACACAGGGGTATAGAGAGTAGGCATTTCGATTAAGCTTTTCTTCAAACATTGGAAAGATTCTTCAGCTGTGTCGTCCCAAGGAATTTTATTTGGAATATTCTTTTTAGTTAAATTTGTCAAGGGCAAAACAATAAAAGAAAAGTTCTTAATATAATCACCACAATAGCTTGATAAGCCAAGCAGTCCTCGTAACTTTTTTTTGGTAGTTGTTTTCAATAACTTTGACAAAGTTTCCATCTTTTGAGGATCTGGAGTATTTTTTCCAGAACCCACCACATGACCTAGAAATTTAACTTGGCTCTTTCCGAAATCACACTTCTCTCTATTGACAGTTCGTCCAACTTCTCACAAAGTCTTAAAACATTTTTCAGATGTTGCATGTGATCTAACCATGTTTCTGAAAATACTGCCTATTATAAACGCTCTTGTTTTCTTTTCTAGTTATTGATACCTAAACTCAACAAAATTTTATACTTGCAGAACAATTATATGAACTGATCTTCAATTAAAAATAATTCGATATAAAAACCAACGTTTTTAAAAGCAACGTTTTTATATGGTGGCAAAGTTTATTAGAGAAAATTATTGAAATATTAGTTAATACTGTTAGTTATTTTATCTTTAAAATTTACTTAAAAAGAGACATTTGTGAGCGTATTAAAAAATTCATAATATAAAATCAAAACATGCATTTGAAAGTTTGTAAGTCATTCTATTAAAAAAAAAAAAATAGGAACCAGAATTCAGAAAAAATTATTGTGATAAGATATGGCTCCTAATATTGGAAACTTTCTTTCTTGCGAATGATTACTGACTAAAAGTCAGCAACCCTTACTATCTCGGAGATTGTAAAGGGGAGATAGTATCTCCCCTTTGTGAGTACAAAAGATTTACGATAACCTCATGCGGTGTGGGGAGTGCCCGGTGCTCCCAGAGGGGGAAAGAAATTTTTCCCTGAATCCTAAAAGCGCCTGGAGGAAAGAATATTTTGACTTATTAAAATTATTGAAATATTAGTTAAAACTTGTCGCAAACGAATAAATATTGCATTGTTAGGCGAGTACGAACGATTCCCAAAATTTCAAAACTCTAGCTTGATGGGAAGTTGATTAAATTAACGATCGAAAATTTGATGACACACACACACACACACACACACACACACCAAGTGAAATTCAGAAAAACGTTGTAATATAGTTATATCCTATCATTTCATAAAGTTTCAGATTAAACACAAACAATGCCTGATCTGATGTTCAATAAAAATAGAAATAATATGTACCAATATTTCAAAACGTTTCTGATGAGACCGAAACAAAAATAACTGAACTCATGTTCATTTGAATCAAAGTATTTTAATATTTCACAAAGTTTTTGAAAAAACACAAATTACTATCTATTTAATCTCTTGGAACAGATGATAAAATTAGAACAGGACGTTCTCAATTTAAATGAGTAAAGAAAAGATGTTTTCTATTGCAGAAAACTAAACTATTTCTCACACTAAGAATTCCGATGAATCAGCATAAATAAGTTGGATTGTAACTTATTTTTACTACATTAACATATCATCTATTCCAAAACAAACTATAGCTATTAAAAATGCACTCTCATTACATTATAATACAACAAATAATAATTTTAATTTTTGAGTGTGGACTCCCTCTTACCTGGATTTTGATGAAACCTTCATGCTACTTGACTGCTTCAGTAATATTTCTTTGATCGCTCTAGGTTCTTATTTTCATCTCTGAAGATTTCATTCCCTATCAATACACCATCAATCAATATACACCATCAATCAATCCATCTTTAGTGGCTTAAGATTTTATTTATTTTTAATAGCCACACAACACACACTATTAATACAATATTTATAATTCACAAACACTAAACATTTAACTGTTGTGTCATGCCATTTCTGTTCGTCATGCTACAGGTCGTAGCAGCTATTCCTCTCCCTCCATTGTTGTTCATTTCTGACTCTCCATACATCGATGGCAGCGCCACCTATATAGTTTTTTCTTCGTCCGGGGAATCTTTAACCATATACTCAAATACATTTTCCTTGAATGTTAAATTTTTATGTACTTGTAAAGAAATCTTAAAAAGTTATAAAGAAATATATCTTGGAAAATTTTTGAAATTTACTAAAATCAATATGCTACTACATGCAGGATTTGGAAGTATAGCTTTGACCAAAATTTACAACAGTAAAATAATGTAGTAGAAAAATATTCAATTTTCATTTTATAAGTGCTTTATAAATTTTTTTCAGTACAGCTATGCAGAAAATCGTATCTGAAATTTTAAGCATGAAATTCCTTAAGATTTCAGATACGATTCATGCATTTCTTCTCTGTTAATAATTAGGCTACAAATTGATGTGTAAGTCACAAAGAAACTTATTTTGAACATGTTTTTGGAATTTTAAATTAATATGATTGATGGGTATTGAAAAATCTTGCATGCACACTAATTTTTTGTTTGTTTTAAGAAAAAGGAAATTAAATCTGAAAAACAGCGAAAAAATGAACCAAACATGGTTCAATTTTTTCTCAATAACCTGGAAGTTTTGGTAGTATTGTTATATAAATTTTCGTGTCAAAATGTTCAGATAAGATGGGGTTCTATCATATGTGTTTTTCGAAAAATCGAAATTAAATTTTAAAAGTTCTGAGATCCCTTCAATACCATTTCACTTTAAAAATTTTTTTGAATGACGTCATTTGTATTGAAAAATTTTCAATTCCAAAAAGAGTTTTGGAGTTCTGGAAATAAGAAAGAAATCGCTTGGGACCAGATTAAGAGAATAGAATCTACTTTGGCAAAATTTCAAATCCACATTGCTTCGATTCTTCAACCGCTCTTCGAAATGAGTGAGCAGTAGTAGGGAACCCAGCGTGCCCTGACACCTTTGGCATGAACAGTTTGTATCGGCTCTCTTCAAGAATAATGTCTGATGTTAAAACGCCTAAAAAACTATCCCGAGAAAATCATCTCTTTTCGTTTGCTTGGGAAAGGCGTAGAAAAAATCAATTGGTCAACTTTCCTTCGGATCCACTGCACCAATGTTCGAAACACCGATAGAGTTTTCTTCCCTTCCAAGGGGGTCGAAAACCACCTTTAGCCGAAGTAATGATTCTGGACTTGAACAATAGATGGCAGCACAGTCTAGGACTATTTTCTTCATATGCGACCGACGCATAAACATTTGCCTCTGAGTGTCAAACAAAAACAAACGCACGTAAATCGAAACAAGTGATTTCCCTCCTACTCAACTAGAGACAACCTATATTGTCAAATGGAAAACTATTCTAAGCATAACTCAATACAACAGGGAGAGGATTTATATCAACTTCAGTAATAGCTGGAGGAGGCTGGACAATATGCAATGTTTTTCTTCTGCCTTAGATTCTAAAGACAGGTGTTAAAATGCATTAATGTGTAGCCCAAGAGAAACACCAACTTTTTTTTGTACCGTATGCAAAAGCGCAACAAAAAGCAATCGGTCAACTTTTCTTGGAACCCATTAATCCAGGTTTCGAAAGAGCCGCGGTATTCGAGATCACCTACAGCTCTTCCCCTGCAAGGGATGAAAATCACTCAATGCCGAAAGTCCTTTGGTAACAGTGTTCCCCACACTGCCGCCGTATATCCTTTTAAAAAGAAAGTTAGCAATTATGAAACTCAGAGTGTTGATATCTTGACATATGTGCGTTCTTCTTGAATAATTTCCTTTACTCGACGTAATTAAGATGAGTCTCATTCCTGATAATTTGGATGGTGGCGCTTCGTTCTCATAAGATAAAGCCCTCACATTCTTCACAGTGACTGCATCGTCCATGAGTGTCGTTTTTCACCTCTTGGTTAATCTATGAGGGACATTGGACCCCATTTTGAGAATTCATTTTCCACCTCATAACAGTGCCGTATAATGGGGTATCATTTCTATAAACAGCTATCATTTCATCGTGAATTTTCCAAGCTCTATAACCTCTCAAACGAAGAAACTTAATCACAATGCGAGTCTCCAAGTCCTCCATACTTTGGGTTACCTCCATTTACAGCCTCCTGAAATCAAACAAATAAACAATTATAGCTGCAGTTTGCAACATAATGTACATAAAGATAAATTAATTTAGATAATAAGTTTTATCCAGATATCTCTCTCATTTTTCTCTAACAATTAAAGTTTTATGATAACCCCTAGTAAACTTCAGTATCAGCAAAATGATTTAATGAATAGGTATAAAAAGTGTAAGTAATTCATTCAATTTATCAAAATAATTATACAGAATTTTAATTTTTTTCTGTGTAATTAATTTATTAAATAATATTTAATCATTTTACTGAAATTAAGGGCCACTTCATTTTTCAACTTTAAAATTGTTAACTATAAATAAAATAAATTTTTAGAGAATTTCTTTTTCGTTACCGTTCTAGGTTGTTAAATTTTTTTTTATCTCTCAACACTGTTTAAATTTCACTTCATTAAAAAAATATTGGATAAAATTTAGAAAAAAATGCACTTGCGTATTTTTCATTCATTACCATTGTTTATCATTATTAAATACTTACGCATTGTACAAAATATTTGAAATCTATACTTTCATTGTATAATAATTATCATTTCACCAAGTTATTTAATTTTCGCATTTATGTTTCAATTTTCACAAATACCGCTATAACACATTGGTATTAAGATATTTTTCATTGTTCACAAAAATTTGAGATAGCAAGTTTAATTAAATACTTTAATTTTTTTGCATATTTTAAATTCTTTTTTAAAATTTAATTTTTTTATTGTTGTAATACATTGAATTTTTGATAACTGCTTATAATTCATTTACTCATATTGAATATAAATTATTATAATTATCAAGATTTGCTAATTAATTAGTAATATTAGTAATTATGTTATTTTGATTCATTTTCCTAATACGTTTTTTAATACTTTTATTTTGTGACTTATATTTAGTAAGAGAGAACGGGTAGAAATTCGATAAAAATTTTACAATATCTGAGATTTATAACAAAATTATAGAGAAAAATGGTAATTTAAAATCTTTTAATGCATGTGCAACTACAGGTATTTCTACTCGGAAAATATAAATAAAGTATAAAAAAAGAATTTATTTTTAGAATCAAAATTCTCATGAATTGGAAATGCATAATACTTTAAACATCAGCTGAGCAATTTCGTCAATTTCGTCCATGATTCGGAGAAAGGAATGCTGAAATCCTTGCCTTCCATATAAGGATCGGCAAATATTTTGTCAGCGAATAAAATGAAAATTTTATATTTGTACTTTGATGAATTCTGCACAGTGTATTCATGAAATTCCGGGACACGGGCTCGTGAAAAATTACAAATGGTGCTATCTTTACAAAACCAATGGGATGATGTACCAAAAGCTATAGCTAAGCATATTAAGCGGGTGCATTCTTTTCTGACTTTTTCATTCAACAACTTGTCTGCATTCAATTGCGTAAAGCATAAGTATTCGTCATTTTCATTCGAAAAAAAAATGGAGCATTGAACAGCCATCAAATTTAATTTTAAATGACAAACCTTGGCCAAAGAAATGTACGTTCATATTCACATATATAAGAGCATATTTTTAGGTTTCAATTTTGCTTTCATGTGTTTTTTTTTTCAATTTTCCTTTTTTATCATCATTGTACGGTCCTGTGATATCTATATTCGTATTATTTATTTTATTTACAAAGCAGAACGAAAGAAAGCTCGCTTTAGTAAAATAGTTACTTGTTAAAAATATTTTTCTTTCCGAGATATTTAGAACTTACTTTGAAAACAATTAACCAATAAACTTATGTTAATTCATACATATCAAATATTTAATAAGGAGTATGGATACCATAGAGGTGCGAAGAGAGGTTCTGGACGAGAAAAAGTCAATCATTTTACCCTCAGTTTTATACATTTTACATTTATTTATCTTATACATGCCTGTTACAATTTGCTATGGTATTTGCTGTAATTACACATGTTCTTATCCAAGCCTTTATATATATTGGCAAAAAAAAACTTTTAGTTGTTCCTAATATATATATATATATATATATATATATATATATATATATATATATAATTATTTTTGAAATAATAATTGGTAGAAAAGTACTGGCATTCAAAATAGTACGAAAGTGAAGCATATATTAACCCTATTGTGCCCAGCGTCATTTTAAAAGGACGTTTTCATAATTAGCTCTAAATCGCGGAATTTTATTTTTTTCGAACCAAATAGCATAATACTATGAAAAAAGTCTTATATTTGTTATTATCCAGCAGATGGCAGCACATCATCCATATTCTATTTCTGTTTTGAAACTAAATTCAAAATTTGTCGTCCTTTAGCTTTTGAAATGGGCGTCTCGCCAAAAGTGAGATTATTTTATTGTTTTTCAGTGCTGCGAAATAATTGTAAGCTATATCATAGTCCATCTTCATTTCTAAAATATGTATAATTAAAAATCTTTAAATTTGACATTTAACACTGTTATATTTTCTAGTGCGTAGCCTTCTATATATAGGATGCTAGGTGCGAATGGGTACAGCTTTTTTTGACGTGTTAAGTTATACAAATGCGTCTTTTTTTCTCAATTTATGACCGTTTCAAGACATGATGATAAGTAATTGTTACTTATTTCAAAAAACTTATTTTGGAAATAATGTACATAAATAAGAATTATTAAATATTCCTTGTACATGTAAATAATTTCAAAATACATGTTCTGTTACCGAGGAATATTTTTATTTAAGAAAAATACTGGCTTCCGCATAAAATAATAAACGTTTTAACAAATTATCTTCTTAAATACAAAACTTCAAATGTGTACCTTTAATTAGGGATTTTTTTTTTGTATTTAATGAAATAAATATTTTAAAAAATAACGAAATAGATTAGTAATAGCGTGGATTTTATCTTTGAACATGTGCCTTATAACGTAAGTCTATAATTTTATAAATTTTAAGAATAAACTTTGACTTTCAATTTAAAATACATTTCATCCAATCATATATATTTGATTAAATTTATTGAAATATGCAATAGATAAGTTTTAAAGTTTTTATTTTTATTTTTTAATTATTTTAAAATTGATGGTTGAAGAGGCAATAGCCTTAATGTCAGAAATATCTGATGATGATACATTCAATGAAACAGATATTTATTTGGACAAACCATCTAATGAAGATACCGATGAAGATTGTGGTAAGGAAGATTGCATAGATATCAACAATTTAACTGGAGGTCCACTACACGCAAATGCGGTTGTTAACCTTCGACGTAAACATTAAGACAAACAAATTATTGGTGAATCAGACAGTGAAGATGAGCATGGAATTGTTACTTATATTCGGAATCGAAAAAAAAAAGCAAAGATTCCCTAAAATAAATTCGGAACTGGTCTAGAAATGAATTGCCGAAAAACAATACCTTTCAGTTAACCTGGGATGGAGCAAAACCACCTTTTTTAAACATCATTTGGTCCCCCATATCCTTATTGGATTCTTCCTAAATGACGAAATAATTGAACATATTTTAGAACAATCGATTTTGTATGCTGGTCAAAAAGGGGACCATGACTTTGTTATTGGTGCTGAAGATCTGAAATTATTTTTTGCTATCCTATTTACTAGTGGATACAATGTTCTTCCAAGAAGACGAATCTAAAGGGAAAATTCGAGTGATGTAAAAAATAATGCGATTTCAGAAGGCCTTTCCACGGTGTAGATTTGAGAAAATAATACAATACCTGCACTTTGCTGACAACAGTAATTAAAATAAAAAAGACAAGATGGCTAAGTTTCGTTCACTTCTTAATAACTTGAATGAAAGATTCTTAATGCATTTTCCGAATGAGCAACATTTATCTATTGATGTGAGTATGGTTCCATACTTTGAACATCATTTGTGTAAACAATTCATAAAAGGAAAACCAGTCAGATGCGGGTACAAATTTTGATGCCTAAATACTAAACTTGGATATTCAATACAGTTTGAACCGTCCAGAGATGCGGGAACTGTTTTGGATGAATATGTATTCTGTATGGGAGGTGGAGTTGTTCTGGATCTAATTTCTGATTTACGGGAAAATAAAGTATATAACATATATTTTGATAATCCTTTTATTTCTCTAGCTTTAATCGATAAATTATCAGAAAAAAATGGGAGCAACTGGCACTATACGGGTTAATAGAACTGAAAATTGTCCACTCGAAGATATTAAATCTTTTAAAAAGAAGAGAAGAGGAAATTTTGATTTTTAGAACAGCAAAAATTTAAAAATGGTTCGATAGAATTACAATTGTAACGTTACTTTGGCTTCTAATATTATGGTTTTGAACGTGTAGCTCAGACGAAACGCAGGTCGAATATTGATAATAAAAATTTTAGAGATTGACCACATGCATATTTTGTCTCAACATAATAAATTTATTGGAGGCACCGATCATATGGATCAAAATATTTCACAGTACCGGTGTTCCATACGGTCTAAAAAGTGGTGGTGGCCACTGTTTTTTTTTTAATCTTAGAAGCACAAATCCAAAATGCGTGGTTACTCTACAGATTATGCCCTTCAAACGACTGTCACAAAATGGATCTATTTTCGTTTAGAAGAGAAATCTGTCAGACATATTTTTCTAAGTACAGTAAGAGACCATATAATATTCTGGCTGAAGGAAAACCAAAAACTCTTTTCAAAAGAGTTTCTAGAGATATCTGGTATGACAGAAAAGATTATTTAATTGTTGTGAATACAAAAGAGATAAGATGCGCCTACTGCGGAAAAAATCTACAAGAAAATGTAATAAATGTTTGGTTGGATTGCATGATAAATGCTTCGAAATCTTTCACACTAAATAGAATATTTATAAATTGTGGAAAAAAATTACATATTCCATTTATTTCATACTCTTATTCATCAAAATACGATTTTAAAACTTTTAGTTTTAGAAAATTTAAGGGTCGATATGTTTGGGAAAAATATGTACCCCCTCGTGCCTAGCGTCCTTTATATATGTCGGTAACATCATGTTGAATAAAAATTAAAAATTTAAAGCAGATTTTTTTTTTATTATTTTTTCAGTTCATTTTGCATATGTACAAACATAATTAGATTTAAAAAGTTATAAAATTCTATGTTGAGCATTTATAGGTTAATATATTATAAATTAAAAAAAATCGAGATAAAAACCAATGTTTTTAAATGGTGGCAAAGTTTATTAAAAAAATTATTAAAATATTAGTTAAAACTTTGTAAAAAAATCTCATCTTTCTCTCGTCTTTAAAATCACTTCCTCTGCGTAATTCAATATATCTTCAATATATAAATATCTATATTACAGACAGAGCTACCTGATTACACAAATTACGATATTAAAATTTATTGAAATATTACTTAAAACTTCACAGAAATGTCTAAATATTGCATTGTTAGGCGAGTAAGAATGATTCTCAAAGTTTCAGAGCTCTTGCTGGATTCCAAGTTGGTTAAATTAACGATCGAAAATTTGATGACACACACACGAAGTGAAATATATAAAAAAGCTGTCATAAAAAATGTTAATTAGTCTAAAAATTTCTTTAGGTTATTTTATTTATTGTATATATTTTCTTGTATTTCTATTATATATATTTATGATAGTACAGACTCATCTGGATGACGGTTTAGAGTTTTCATTTTTAAGTTAAAGGAATTTTAGAACAGAATTAAAAAAGCAACAACTATGGATATTTTATCAGTGAAATATTTTCGGGCATGTAGAATATTCAATCAATTCTTAAGATTTTACATCTAAGTAATGAAAACTGGTGAATCACAATAGTTTTATTATCATATTCATATTTCTGAAAGTGTGTGTGGGGGGACAGTAAATATTCTGAATGAAAATCTATTTTTTTATGTCCTCCATGAATCAGAGCAGCTTGGCTCGAACTTTTGGCTGAGTAAAAATCTTAGTAGTGTTATTGAGGAAAGGGTTAGATAAATTTTTAATACTACATGACTGATTTTACCTTATTCAAAGAATAGAAAATAGGTATTTAAGCAGTTCCATTAATTAATGTAATTTTGTTATATTAAGTAATAGAACTTTATAAACATTAAAATCTTTTATTCGGATTCAATTTTGCATTAATACTTAAACACAAAAGCAATAAATACATATTATTTCATTTTATTTTAATGTAACTTACTAAAAAAGTAAACCTTTTAATCCGGAGTTTTATATTTTATAGTTATATCTCGCATTATCATGCCTTGAAGAACTCAAAAATGTTGTAGTTATTTTTAAAATTGTCCCACTGATTTTGAAAGAGCAAAAACGTGACATTTAAGATGATCTTTCAGTTATTGGCCTGACTATATTTAAAAATTGGATGCATTTAATACTCTACTATCCATTATTAAAGCTAACGTGTTAAGTCAATATTTGTCTTAAACTGAGGTGTTCACATGTCCGAACTTATGAATGTAATTTATCGAGGGACAAAAAATATCAAAACACACAACAATCTTCAAAAAAAAAAAAAAGGTTTCTCAACTCTTTCCCCTTCAAAATTTCTCGAAAAAAGACAATTTCTATAGCCCCTACGCCCCTATTTTGTTAATTTAAAATACTGACCGTAGATTCCTTTAAGCAGAAATATAATAGAAATAACGCATTTTTATTTACAACATAATAAATACAAGGGATGTTCAAATGAAAATGTTAGAAATTTCATAACAACTTCACCATTATCTACTTGTGTCGCAATGAGAGAACGTAAGAGGTATCTAGGGATACGAATGGAGTCTCCAGCTTATATCGGAGCTTGCATGGGCACCCGCATGCGCAGAAGATAGCAGAGGCTCTTTTAAAGAGTGCGTTCAATTGACGCGACAGTGTGCGTGATGGCATGTTGGCATTCACATTCCAAAATTGGACGATTGAGTGACAGCTAGGCGTTATCTGATTTCTGACAGCGGAAGGTGTTACACCTGTCGCTATTCTTTTCCGGATGGTGACCATATACGGGGAAGACTGTGGGTCCGACAAGTCGGTGAGAAAAGAGAGTGCCTGTTTTCGTGCTTGCCGTGAGAGTTTTGTTGATGACCCGAGACCAGACTAGACAAACACATTCGTCTCGGCCAATCTCATTTACAAGGTGGACGTCCGAGTGAGAAGTGATAGGCGTGTCACATTGCGAATGTTCGCGGTGAAGGTGGATGTCAGCGTTGAAACAGTGTGGGCAGTTGCTCGGATCAGGTTGCGTAATCGGAAAGTGAGTGCTCAGTGGGTTCAGAAGCAAAAGGAACTGCGTATGGTGCTAGCTTTTCAACATGTATTTCAGAATCCCCCGCTTTCTTGAAACGGATTGTCTCAGGTGATGAGTGCTGGTGCGATCACTACGAACCAAAGACAAAGCGGGACAGCATTCAGTAGAAGCAAGCATCGTCATCACCCCGTAGAAAGTTCAAAGCCGTGGCGTCAGCAGGCAACCGTCTTTTTTCACGTCCAAATAACGACGCTACTGAACAAATAACTTGTTGAATCATTTGAGCAAGGAAGAACCATTAACTCCGGTGTGTACTGTGAGACACTCCGAACCTACGCAGGTACAACAAGAACTGAAGCAGGAGCTGCTCACGGAGGGGGTGGTTCTGCTACATGATAACTCACGTCTACACATCGCCAGAGTCACTCACGTTTAACTGGCCATGTTCAATAGGGAGCGTCTTAACCATCCGCCCTTGAGCCCGAATAAGTCGCCTTGCGATTTCTATGTGTTTGGTCCCCTGAACAAACATCTGAAAGGGAAGCGCTTCAACTTGGACGACAATCTCAAGGACAATGTGAAGGAGTGGGTACAAAAAAATACATGTCACAAAAACAAGGAGTCCTAAATACTGTATTTCACTAACCCTCGTATGTCCCGATTCTCTTAAAATGACTTCTAAAATAGCCTTTTATATAACTGATATAAAAATAAGTTTCATTAATCTCATACTAAATTGTCAGATCTCGTAATCTGATGATTAAAGAATTTAAAAAAAATATTCTTGAAATATATTTCTTATGCATGATATAATTAAGCACTGTCCTCCGAATCATTCAAGATCTCGAAGGTTGTAGGAAAAAAAACTCAAAGCAGCAAAATTAGAATTTGATTTTATGATATTCAAAGCTTTATATGAATCTTTTAAAGGTTCCAGGACATCAGAGAGAAAATAAAATACTGAATATAAGACTCCTCCGTTTTGTGACATTTATGTATTAAAAATTATTCGCACAGCTTAGGAATTTCTTGTGCCTATAAAAATGATACTTAAATCACTTTATTGAAATATAAATGTTTTTTTTTGGGTCAAAAAGTTTCTCTTTCACTTTGAGTTGTATATGAACATGATTTTTTAGATATATTTGCATTTAAATATTTTTTTTTTTTAAAAATAAAACAATTATTCCATAATTATACAAAATATTTTACTCATCGTATAAAAATAATTCATAGAATATAGCAAACATACTTTTTAATAACATAAATGTACATTTTATTGAAAAAAATTATAAAATTTCAAAATTTTGAAAATTTTAATTTTTTTTTTCAGATAAAAATTAATTCTTGAAATTTAGGAATTATTTACAGAAAAAAAATTTCTGATTCACTGCATGCATAACTATGTTTTGTAGAAGTATAAAAAAATTGAAACCGTAATGTGTAATAGTTTTCTTAAAAACGGTACCTAAATGCAAATATATCTCACAAAATATGTCTATATTGTTCTAAAAGGAGAAAAAAACTTTATGTCAAAAAACTACTTTTGTAAAATGACTGAAATATCAATATTAGGCATATAAGAAATCTAATTTCTACCAATAATTTGAAAGGATATGTATCACAAAAACAAGGAGTCTTAGATAAGTTATTCCATAATTCCTCTTGTATGTCCCGGTGCCCTTAGAGTTATTGGTATACATGCCCTTTGCCCATGGCACCAAAAGATAAATGTTGATGACTTTGTGGGGATTATTTCGTTGTATGTGTTTAAAACTGTGCCTGATTAAGTACCCGCTTCCTCACATCTATGACTCAGAACATAATTTTTGTGGCATACATATTTTCTCAAATATAAATCTTATTCGCCCATGTCATTATATTTTTACAAAGAAGGAGAATTATTACATGTTTTTAAAATTTTGAGTTTCTCTTCATTATATTTGGAATTAGTAATGCGGCTCCAATCTTTCAGTGACTAATAAATCAAATGCTAGGACACTCCGACTTTTGCTCAGTCTATTCAGATGATATCTCAGTCGCAGTACATATTGAGGAAAAAACATTTACGTCATTTTAAAAAAAATTGAAAGCTTTCAAAAATGGTAATAAATCCTGAGAAATGCGATTTCGGATAACATTCCATTAAAATTTTAGATTATTTAGTAACTAAAGAAGGCTTAAATCCTTTACCATATTGGTGTGACTCTATCCAAAAATTAACTTTACCATTAGTTAAAAAGGACTTTAATAAACTGAAGAACTTTAAAATTAAGATGATAATAAACTTTTAATAATATTTAAATAAATAACCACATTCAAACTAATAGCAGATCCTTATAGCTTTACGAGACTACAATAAATTTAATATTTTTCACACAAAATTTTTATTTCAAAATAAGCTAAGAAAAACATCGATTTCAGAAAATGTTTAAAGCTGATTGATTTCAATGTACTATGAAGCAACACCAGAGCCTTGAGAGACATATCTCGTAATTTGAACATCGATCATGTGACGTGAAATATACCTGAGCTTGCATCTGCCTTACAAGCTTCTACACCACACCACTTTATAAGTTGGGACCTCGATCTGATGTAATGTGTATCAGCGCTTGCATACGGTGGGTTTTTAAGGGGATTTATTAGTACCTTACGAAATCAAAAGTAGAAAATTTTGACAAACTTTGTTCTATTCTTCATAAAACAACAATTTTTGCTCCTTTCAGTATGAAACTTTGCCAGTTTGTGTAATAAAGTGCATAGTTTAAAATATTAGGTCAAGTTTTGCTATTAAATCAATATATTGTCTTATACAACATGAAATATGCGTACAAAAATTTGAAAAATAAATTAGCTTACCTTACGTTACCCACAAGATAACTTTTGAAAGATGTACAGTAAAACCATAATTCTTATACCAAATTAAAGCTAAATAATGACCTTATTATGTAAACCTCAAATTTTAAATTTACCTTACATTAAAAAAATTGAAAAATTAAAAAAAGTTATCAAGTTTGTATTTAGAAACTTTTTTTTCATGTATCATGTTATAAAATAAAATCTAATCATCCTATTAACAAAATTAAGGTTCACGGAATAAAGATCTATAAGTATAACACTCATGTAAAATTTGAAAGCTCTGCGTGCAAAAGAGTTTTTTAATCCTGTGGGAAAGTGTGAAAATAGCAAACTGAGAAAAAGAGGTTTGTTTACATTGCATTACATAGAACAAGCCGCTTTAGACATTTACATTTTTTGTTGCACAGGAAGTAATAATTGTCGGATTTTGACACGGTTTGTTTTAAAATGCTCCTAATATTCAGTACTATTTTATAAAATCAAATTTGAAATATCGAATTTTTGAAGGTGCAAAGGTACTAAGTCCCCTTAAAAGCATTTACGCATGAACAAGCTAAGGATGAAAACAAGGCTGCCAGCGAATCCGCTACCATGATCGATAGGATACTCTGACCTCATATTTATAGCTCTAATTAAATGATAACGAAAGAATTATAATATTATGAAAGTGACAACTTGAAATGATGTACACTATGCAATTTCTTTAAAAGCTTTTCTTTGATAACTTCTTCAAGTACATTGTGTTACTTTTCTATAGGGTCTTAGACAATTTGATTTCAAACTTTTATTGGCATATGTTAAAAATCAATAATTTGTTCTTTTAGAATGTAAATCACTCTTTAATGAACATTTTATTCAACTTTTATTTGTGCTACATAAATGGAGTTTTCAAGAAAAGAAAGAAAATTTCATTAAACAGAAAAGTATTTTATTACAAAGTATGAAAGTAGATTAAATTGCTTTTACAAACATTCTAATCTATTGAAAGGGTAATCACCACTTTCGCGTTTTTCATTAATTTTTATTGTAAAACGAATATCTTTGATATCTCTATTCTCAATGCAGCTCAGTTCACCTATCTTTTTTGATGCCTATAAACATTCTCAAAAAGGTTCTTATATTCAACACTGAGTTTAAGTTTGAGTAATTAGAAGTTTAATCTTAAACTTCCTTCGAATAAGGAAAATCGTTGTCTAATGCAAGTTAAGTATTTCGATTTCCTATTCATCGTTAAGATCAAACACAAATGAAGCAGCCTTTTAAGAGCATCTTCTTTTTGTTTTACTGTTGTGCAATTTTTCCTTTGACTACAATTAAAAGTGGGAGTAAAATTGCCTTTTTTCTCCCTTTCATAAAAGTTTTGATCAAACTCGTCGAAACTGCTCTAGCGATAAATGTATTTGCTCGTACCATATCAATTGAGCCTTCCGCCATTGGATTTGCGTCTACTTTAATGTTTGCCCTTAGTATAGTGCACCGTTGGATCCTTACAATAAAATTCAGAAAACTCAAAAGAATAGCGAGACTTTTGAGTCAGTTTGAAACCAACAAAAAAAAGTCAAGTGGCGTATGGTACAAAACTGTTATTACTCGCTGTGTGTCATTGGAAATATTTATTTCTGCTTACAAATGGTTAATCAGAAAATACTTTTTCGAAGCACGTTATAAAATCTTAGGATTCCAATGTCATGGGCAATTAATTTGCAACATATCTTTATTTCTTTGTGATATATTCTCGACCCTGTTCGGCAGATTACCATTTTATACATTCGAAATTTTTTACATGATGATTTGCCAATATTTAAAGAATATTATGAATGATTTTGCATATAATTTATCAAATAAAATGGCAATTGAATATGAAGCACTTCTATGCTCTTATGCTGAAATTAAATCAATTATTGACAAGATTGATAAAGAAGTTAGTCTTCTGATATTCCTTACAATCGCTTATAATTCTTTTGGAATATTATTTTCAATTTATTTTGTGAGTGTTCCAGATGAATTTGATTCTTACCATATCATTACGAATACAGCTTATTCATTAATATGTTGCGGTTTATACATTGGCACCACAGTTTTGGCATCAAAAATACCTGAAGCGTCTGCTGAAATCAGTTTGAAAGCTTGGATCATGCCTCGAGAAAATAAAATTGACTCTTCAATCAGTCAACAAAGATTTATTGCATTCGCAGAAAACGAAATATCATTAACTTTGTGGAGAATGATTCCAATAACACGAAATTTTATTTTCAGTGCAGTAGGAATAGCTTTAACTTATACAATTACGTATTATACTTTGATTAGCTGTAGAAACACTTAAAGTGAACGTATATTTGATTAAGAGTATTTCTATTATAATTATCATGAAAATTTTATTGCAGAACATATGATCTCTATTTATCTTTATTTCAAAATGAATCTATTGCAGAATAAAAATGTTGAGTATATATTTGCGATTTTTTCATTGTTTAAAGTAGGGCTTCTTAAACTATGGGTCGCGACTCCAAATGGGGTCGCGTAGCAAAATTCTGCGGTCGCGAGAGATTTTAATGTCAAATATTTATATATACCATTTTATAACATCACTAAAGTTGGCGGAATACAGTGGACTTGTAGCGTCTAGACACGCGCATTTGTTAAAGGTTTTGAGCTATCTCCACCGACAGCAGTAAACGATCGATGATCGCTATTATTATACTGTGGCTATACATTGTTAGTGCGTTTGTCGGTATCATACATGTTGAATAAACCGCGCGCCGCTGACTTCCCACTCTGACCGCCACCTCTAAATATCACACAGAATCAAAGGGAGGAATGCGCGCGCGTACACACGTGCAACCTGCAGCTAAACAATGATTCATGTATGGGGTCGTCAAGAAACTCGCATTCATAAATGGGGTCGTGAATGACAAAAGTTTAAGAAGCCCTGGTTTAAAGTAAACTCGTATAACCATTCGTAATGACATTCAATTAAGTAGTGTTGTTTTTTTTATCCTGATTCTTAAAAGAGGCGAGTTTATGTTGCATAATATATATATATATATATATATATATATATATATATATATATATATATTAAGTATTGTCTAAACTCGTTTCAGACTTAGATTTATTATATGGAACGTATCTCACGACGCTATAATATATTGTTATGTAATCCAGACTTAAGTATGAAATAATTTAATGAATATTGCCCACCCCCAAATTTATTCATATCAATTTAATCTAGCAATGGAAATGTTTGGTCCATGTGATCCTACAATATCTAAGAAGCACTGTGTGACTTAACTATATCAGTTCTTAATTTATCCATCCGTCTATTTTCAAGATGTAACATTGTATTGAACAGTTACGTATTAGTTTGCGTTTATCATAGCAAAATGAAGGTGTATCATTTTTTCTCAAACTGATTGATGGGTCAATCTGAACTAACGTAACCGACAACGTGAAATTTTTGAAACATGATTCATTTATTTAAAAAGTTTAATTTATCTGATCCTAAAGTCGTGACGTCGTACTACTCGCGATCTTCTCGTCACTAAACTCAGGAATATTTTGGTAATTTGAATCGCATAACATTACAGTGTCTTTTCCAACCAAAATGAAACAGAATTAGATAAGTTAGATGGAGATAAGAAATGTTGTGAATTTAATTAAGGGCCGCGCCATATAAGCGAAGTAGAATTGGAAAAAAAGAGTAGGGAGACAGAGGATAACGGCAAGCTGATAGATAATTGTAGATTTGATGGATTGTCGTAATCAATCATCTGGATTGAAGTGACACCTAGCTAAGTAATATGAGTTAGCAAGTAGTATATAAGAACTGCATGCATTGCCTTTTTATGTTCTTCTCGAATTAACTTCATTACAACATCATTGGCTGGCAATAGAACTGGGAATTTAAAATCCTCCTTCTCATCACTGTCCACTAATTTGGTTCTTATTCTGAGAAATCCTTCTTCATCTTTAAATGCTTGCATTTTAGCAAGAAAGTTCTCATCTTGAAAAGACCTTAACTGCATGGACTTAAAAACCAAATTTTCTGCTTTCTTATACTCTTCATAGACTATATTTTCTCTTAACTTGTTTACATTTGAAATGTTATGAATAAACCGAAGAATCCATGCCACTACTCTGACGTTCATACTGTAGGTGGAAAAGTAATCGCTCATAATATCTGCTGTTTGAATATTTACCATACAGGATACTACAGTTCTTTTTCTTTCTTTGTTCACTTCTTCATCATTGACATCTACTACTGCCTCGTTACTTGGCCATCCATTAGGCGAAAGATACAACCAGCTGGGACCTTCCTACCATTTTGAACTGTAAAGTTGTTTCTCTGAACACCCTCTACTAGGACGATCTGCAGGATCCAAGGATCCAGGTACATGTCTCCAGGATTTGACTGAGGTCAACTGTCGAATTTCTTGAATACGGTTATGAACAAATATACTCCAAGATTCTTCTCTCTTTAGCCAAGCCAGTACTATGGTTGTCAAATTTAATCCCTTTTCCACACAATCATTCAGACTGACCGTTCCTTTTCGTTAAGACGAAGCATTAAAAACAGGTCTAATCTTTGTAGTGCTGTTTTCCTTTACTACATGTCGATGGGGCAAGTAGTGACAAGGAGACTTGATTTCTTCTTTAGGAACGTCTTCAATTATGCCTTCGTGTTCCCATTCCTTAAAGATCTCGCCGTATTCTTTAAATAAATTTTCCCGTTTGAGATTATGGGCTGTCATTTGCAACCCTTTTCTTGCCAAATCAAAATTATCTGGCAAAGGCAAATGTCCATCAAGCCACGGTAGGCAGACAAGAAATCGTCCATCTTCATCGACCGAGACAGTCCTTAGAAAATGTTCCATTGAAGCATTTTGACGTTCCTCATTAGTTTTTTGTTCTGAAGGATCAAGAATCCTAAGGCATCTAATCTCCATAACTGAGAGATATCCATCTCTTTTACAAAAAGGGAGGTTATCAGCATAGCACTATGTGAAGATATATCACTTTCAGGAACTTTACCTGATGGTGTCCAACCCAGTAATGTTTCCATGGCAATTAACTCACAGGATAAAACTTTACGCTGGCCAGTCATGAGCTTCCCGATTACATCAGATCCAAGAAGCACTTGAACAGGTTGTGCTTCCTCACCTACATCCGACAACCTGATCTTCATTTCACGAAGCTCTGTAATCCGTGAACTTGGACTAACAGATGCAATGTTATCGCATATAGATATCGGGTTCAATGCTTCCATGTTGCAAGTGATATTATTCTCGGGGTTTCGTAATTTGATTCTATAATATGTGTGTTCATATTTTTCTGATTCAACACCACCAAATAAGGAGTGCTTGAGGATTTCCTTTTTGATTGGAATGTATCCCATTTGTTCAACTAGATTTTACAGAACGTATGTCTTTTGTGAGCCAGAATCTAGTATTGCTCTAACCGAGACTTCTTTACTTCCGCATACCATTTTTAATTTCAAAGTTTGAAGGAAAACCATGGGGTTGGAAGTGTTGTTAGACATGTTGATTTCAAGATTAAAACTTCTACTCTCGTTCTTGTCTGGTTCTTTATTTATAGCCGCCAGATTTTCACACATAAGAGGAACATGTTTCTTTCCACACGCTATACACTTTAAAAAATGCTTTGCATAAACGAGCTGTATGGTTTGGCTTTAAACAAGCATAACAGCATTGTTTGTCTCTTAAAATATTTTGCCTCTCCGACAAACTCATCTCCTGAGCAGAAAAACAGTCCGAGCTCAAGTGTTTCCCAGAACAGAAAACACATTCTTTCTTCACATCTTTTGAAGTTGTAGTCAATAAATTGGCAGCTGTTGGTATTCTTTTATTTTTGGGAAAATCTCTTAGCTTTTTCTTAAATGATTGTCGATTTTCATCTGCACACAAGCCAAAACTAGCCATAGCCAAATTTATTCTCTCTTCCCCTTCAGTTTCTGCTTTAAGGAATGCCATCAAATTGGTTAGTCATTCTTTAGCATCAGTTGAGGCTACTGAAGAAGTGCTTCTATTCCACGCCTTTAAGAAAGATTCAACCATGGGATAAAGAATTGAAGCGCACTTGTCAGTAGTCACTCCTAAAGTCTCTAAAGCTCTTAGATATGGCTCGAGTTTATCATAGAGAGAAGTCATTGAAATTTTCTCATGTTTCTGAACCGAGATTATTAATTTTAATAACTCTCTTATATAAACTTCTACTAATAATTAATCTCTACCAAATCGTGCTTTTAAACAATCCACTGCTTTTGAATAATTTGCTGCTGTGGCCGGAAAGCTTTCTACAACTTCTCTGGCTCTCGAACCACTTACAGTCGCTTGAACAAGGTGACTGAAATTTATTCTCTGGCGCGATTTCGTCATCATTATGAATATGTTGAAATTGGCTCCAAAATTGTAGCCAATCCTTAGTATCGCCATTAAACTGTCTAAATTCCAATATTGGTAGATTTAATTTCTTTCTAGCCCCCGATATAATAGTATTTTGAAACACAGCTACACTTGGCACTGTTGTGTTGTGTTGATTCTCGCCAACTCCAGTTCGTGTTTTCTTATATATTCTCTTTCTTCATATTCCCTTTGTTTTTGTTTTTCTTCATATTCCTTTTGTTTTTGTTTTTCTTCTTTTTGTTTTCGTTCACTCACAGTTGTTACTAAGATACTTGTCACGAATTCTGGATCATCCACATACGCTTTGATTTTTAAAATAATATCTTTTAATTCAGACATTTTTACCTTTTCAGGTAGTATCTCACCAATTTCTTCCGCCACAAACAACAAATCCTCTTTAATAAAGCCTTTAGCAGTTTTAAACATGTTTGGATTCACAGTCAAAATCCTGTCGCGGACGCCAGAAATGTAAATAATAATAAAAATTAAAATAATTTAGCGCAAGCTATTTTGAAATAATCACATATAATTATTCAAATGATCTAAATAAGATCTCCAGATGAATGAAAAAACTCT
>BMAW01019478.1:133-12512 GCA_019974015.1 Nephila pilipes | reverse complement strand
AAGTTTGGCGAGTGAAATTCCAGTTCAAGTGTCGTCCTCGTCACTTGACCGAGGTTCAAAAATAATGAAGCCCATCGCCAATAGCCTTCGTGTTGCTTCTTATTGCAGCGTTAATAAAACAATTAATCAATCAATACTATTAAAATTAGATCATTAATGAGCGTCAGTTATGGGGGTTGCTGAGAATACTATGCACCGGGCCTCCAGCATGATCAAGAGCTAAAATAATGTACTCATGCTAGATGAAAACTTGACAATATTCCTATCGCTGTCAGTATGGCGAAAAGTACATCTTATCGTAAATATTATTGTAGGTCTCTGAATTTCGATAATCTTCAAACTAATCCTTGATTATGCGAGTGTTAAGTTTTTGTTATTTGATTCGGGGAACTTCCGAGGATCTCCACTTAAACTGGACTTTTTAGAGTGTGAGTGAATGTAAAGTTTATTGGCGCAAGAGCCAGATGTGGCTATGATGCGCCAAACAAGATTTAACTGTGGTCCTGAAGCAAAGAAAATAAATAAAAAAAAAAAAAAAAAAAAGACAAAAATTGGTGGAAAAGAAGAAGGGTCGAAAATAGAGACGGATTGCTAGGGTATCCCGGTGGCGCGTCCCCCGTGTTTACCAAAGACAGTAATCCCCATGGGAAAGAAAAAGATCACTAGGACGCCTCGATCACCAGTTCCCGAGGTCCTCTGATATAATCTCCAGGGGCAAGGTGCCCGGCTACATCCCTAGACACTGGGTACCCATTTTAGTCGCCTGTTACGACATGCATGAGTTACAGTGGGACTATTCTATCATTCCCGGTCGCTACATGGGTCCTGGGCATTTTAGAAAAAAATCTCAACACCATATGAAACTACAATCAATATTAGGTATGTAAATTTTGAAGAGAAAAGAGTCATTTCTAGGGTTTATTGTGAAGTAGCTGATATTATTGGAGATTTGTAATTTGTAATACAAATTTGTAATGTCCTAGAAGAATTAATTGTTGTAAGTTATGATAATACGGCGGTATCCGAAACTAAAAGTCAATTGGATTCAATGCAAGAAATATCATTTATTTTAAGTTTAATATGATTTGCAATACAGTCCAAAATTAACACTATTAATAAACTATTTCCAGCAAAAACAATTGTTCGTTGCTCGGTTTTTAATTTAATCAACAAAATTAAAACTAAGATCCAAAATTTACCATATTTTTAGACGAAGCTCAGTACTAGCACGTAATTTGAATATTTAAGAACATTTTCTTGAAAAAAGAAATTCGGGAAAAAAAAACAACAACTTCATATTCCGAAAGAGCAGAAGATGAAGTTATAGGAGACCCGGTATATGAATTCAGATGTTATTTTTAACACTGTAAATGTACAAATAGAATACAGAATTAAAAGGATACCAAATATTATTATTTTTATTTCAAATTAATCATTGATATAAAAACTTTAGAAAAATATGAATCAGAAAAATGTTCCAAAAACTTTGTTAAGTTTTTGCAACATATTGCTGAAAAGCTGTACTGTAGAATGAAGTTCGTGAAGCATAAATGTTGCTAATATTTAAATAATCATCATCTTACAGAATTGCTACAAACGGCTTTAATAAATGTTAATCAAAATTTGAAAGATTTGATCAAATGTTTTGTTAAATTTTATATATTTTTTTATTAATGCTTTCTGTATTTGCTTGTTCACAAAAATTAGATTAATTTTGAAATTAGAATAATTTCAAAAATAAGATTCACATAGTGATACATTTTCTTTTTTGTAAAAATTATCTTCTTTTAATATTCTTACACTTCAGAGTCTGATAAATGAAATGAATTGTTTGATTAAAAGGAGAGAAAAAATGAATTAAGACGGCTCAAAATCAATAGCCGGATTTTCTTGCATATTCAAAAATATAATTTGCATTCTGATTAAAGTATTAATTCAGAAGTATTTATTGTTAAGAAGATAAAAATAAATCAAGAGCTATTAAATCAATTATTGTTATTCTAACATTGAAAATACGAATGTAATTGCACATTTTTTTTTTTTTTATGAAAGAGGGGAATTAAATTATCACTTACTGAAGGAAATTTGAAATTATTCTACAAGACGCGATCGGGAGAAAATAATTTGTCAAATTGAGAAAAATTAATTAAACCGGGGAATCTTTAATTAGAGGGATTGAAGGGTTTTTCGAAACGTGCCAAGATCGCCAAAAAGTCATTTAAAAGCTTAAATAAAATGCTTTTAAAAAATCAGCAAATAGTTTGAGTTTTATCGAAAGTATGATTATTTAATAAACAAACGTGGGGGAAAAAATTAATTTACCATTTACTTTAGCTAATCTATTTCTGTAAAACTAATTCTGTTTCTAATAAGGTATCGGCACCGGTCAGCACATCATCAATATACATATCTCTTAATACAACTGATGCTCCTAATGGAAAATTCTCTGATTCATCTAAAGCTAATTGTTTTAGCGTTCGAGTAGCCAAGTACGGCACGCTCTTTGTTCCATAGGTGACAGTAGTCAACTCAAAGAGTTTTTATAATTTTTCTTTTTAATTTAAGTTTATTCATCCTCTATTGCGAAATAAAATTACTCATTGTACCACCATCGAGATCTCTCTTGTTTCGCGCAGTTTCCAAAAAATAACTTTTTCTCTTTAAGTGTAAACAACTTTCCCCTGCGCTCAAAAATTCCTCTTGTGTCGTTAAATTCACCCCTCCGCTATTTATTGTTTCGAAGCGGGGTCATAGGAGAAAGTTCACCATTCGAGGGGCAACGAACTCTTTCCGTTCCCTCAGAAGGTTAAATTCTTGAGAAAAACATGAAGAAAAATTATGTTTCTGGAGGCAGCATACACAAAGAATTTTTGATTTGCATAACTTTATTGAAAACCAAGCAGTTAAAACAAAGAGAATTATTTTTAACTAATTCTATTTTTTACAGGTAATTGGTTATACTTGTGTGGTTATTTACTTACACAATGGATTTCAGATTTACATACTTTGAATACTTAACATCCGAAAAAAATGTTCTAGTCATGCCTCTATTATTATTTTTGCGGTAAGAATTAATTCATTTAATGTTTTGCCACGAGATGAATAAAATAAATCAATTTCTTTCGCCAGTGTTATGAAATCGAATCATTTATTTCCTTGACGAATACTTTTATGCGAAGCGGTCTCTATATCAGAAATTATTTGTTCCTTTAATGATTCAATATTTGAAACGTCTCTCAAATTTAAATAGTACTCCCAATTTGTAAATAATCGACTAGTAAATTGTACATATGATTCACAATTGTGACGCGTTATTTTTTAAAATTCTCTAAATATGCTTGGGGAGTAGGCTCAAACTCTTGAAGTATTAAGGACTTTACTTTTTCATAATTGTTGAGATCTCATCATTTTTAAAATAGGTAATAATATTTACAGCTTTTTCTTACAGTAAATTTAGTTAAATCTCGGGTTTATAATTACGTGGAACACTTTTAGCTTCAAATGCACGTTTTGAAAATTAAAAAAAGAAAGAAACCCCAACTTTCTGGTTTACTGAGAATTTTCACTGCAAGTGTACGAATGCTTTTAACTACTAATTTCTATATTAGTGTCCGTGTCTTTCGCTATTCAATTTTGCTTTCTCTTTAATTTTTATTAACTCTTCCACTGTTTGAATTGATCGCATAGCTATTTAGAATATGCGAATTTGATTTTAATTACTGGAAACTTAATTTTCTACTTAATTATGGAGCTTCCAATTATTTTAATTTAATATAATAGCTATTATGACAGTATTCCTTCCTTTTAAGAGAAAGGTGAGTTGTAAATCAAACTCTTAGGCTTTTAATTTTAGTTACAGTTTTATTCATTGAAATATAAATTGCGCTGAATAGAGGGTAAATTCTTTTGCGTCGAAAAGAATTCTGGCATCATATAGATATCAACCATATGATTTTTTTCAGTAAAAAAAAATGTCCATCTCATCCATCTTTCACAGAATTTTCGCAATGTAATTTTTTTCAGATTTTCGTCCTCACTAAAATATTTTGAGCTAAATTTTTGTTAACTAGCTTCCATCAACGCAGGCGATTTAGTGTTAATCAATAGTAACCTGACTCATATAATCAAATCAATTGTCTCATATGCCCAGGTATTGCTTTCCCTGTTATCAAAACATGAATTTAAAAATCCTGAAAGTTCTTTCCAAAATAAAAAAAACGACTCAATAATTCAAAATTTCTCATGTCGTGTACCATAATCATTTTTATTACAAAAATACAATGGTAATTTCAGTTTTTTCCCATTCATTTACTTTAATTGATTTAATGATTGTTCAGTAGCATCGCACTCAGAAGCAAAATGAAGGCTATTGACGACAGACCTCGTAATTTTGAATCTGTGTTAAGTAACGCAGACAACACTTTTCTGGCACCTCCTCCTCCAAACTTCCCCACCATGCCATGAGGGAGGAGGCTTGGAGCTTTTACAAATTCCATGTGTATCAATCCAATTATATGTTCAAAACAGGAAAAGAAGTAAATTTTATGATTTATCAAAACTATGGGCTCTGAAAAATTAGCAGCCAGTAACTGTTTAATAAGTTAAAGATATCAGAAGTTACTGATACATATTTTAGTTACCATAAGCTATCAGCTATTTAATATATTGTGGGAGGAAATGCACACGAATTAATTAAAATAAAATTGTATTGCATTCTCTGCTTTTTTCCTTTTATTATATCAAATAAAAGCAATACTGCAAATGATGTTATTAAGAAAATTACTACAATTATTTTTTTTAAACCTGTAATTTTTCTCCTCGAGGAAAAGAAATTACTACTTGGTATTCCTGATTTTACCATTTATCTAACATATACATATATATAATTTCTGTAATAATATTTAATATACAACTATAATAATTACATTTCATACGGTATAGAGAGTGATCCATTACATATTTTTCACATAAATATAACTTACCTATTATTTTTTATGAATTCAGAAAGTCTTTCACAACTGTGATGCAAATTTAATGTCACCACAGATGGAAATCCCATCTAACATTCTCTTCGAATCAAAAACTTCCAATATACAACAGTGTCTCCAGCATTCGGTTGATTGACACCCATAATAAAATAGATAAATGCCTGGAAAATAGGAACTATTAAAAATATTTCCCTAAAGTAATACATCATATGAAAATGGTTTATCTCCACCACTTTCCACATCACCCAGGAGATATGGTATGCAAATGCATTAACTCCTTTTCCAGCAGGAAAGGTAGGTTCCTCAGATATATATTCCTTTACACTTTAAAAAACTCACAATTACTTTTATTACACAAAATAATGAATTTTTAATAGTATACAAATGAAACACAGAAGAATTAAAATATTCATTTTATACAGTACTTTAAATAATTAAAAAGCTACTCGAATAAATTTACCTAGTGTATATAATTCTGCTTGCATTGATAACAAACGTTAATATAATCTGATACAATATATTAGATATTATTTACACACTTACCTGCAAAAGAATCAAACATGTGCCTTCTAAATTCATTTATATCAAAATTATCGTTTCTCTGTTTAATACCCTATTTGTAAAGTATGATATAGAAACACTACAATTCATGCAATCAGTTTGTTTTAGATGAATAGGATATGAAATATGCCTATCTTGTTCTTCATGTAACAAAGTATTTAAAGTTCTCCAGAAATCTATTAATTTAGTATACTTACTTTCGTTTCCAAAACCTAAAGATCATAAAAGTATAATTTCTTGACATTTAACTCAACCACTAATAAAACCCAATGACAAGACACATTAATGGGAATGAAAATGAATTCTGCATTCCTAAGCTGGTTAAAATCAAAGAAGTTAACAAGATTACCTTTAATTTCCAGAATTTGCATGTAATAACATCTTTCCATGATGAAATCTCTACTTTGTATGCTTTTGATTTGAATGGATCAATTATACTATCCTACACCCATCCTTTATGAAAATTTGTTCTTTTTTTAAAACAATACTTACTTCCTCATCAGATACATAACTATCTAACGATTTCACCTCATAAAAATATAATTTAATGTCCTCAATATGTAAAACTATTTGACTGTAATTAGATACATAACTAATTTTGGGGTAAAAGATCCAGTTGGTTTCCTAAACACGCTATCTGCATTACATAATAATGATTGCTCTACTTTTAAATACTTCTTTGTTTCTTGACAATTGAACAAGGATATCCCAAAGCTTTCTTCTTCAATTTTTTAATTTTACTGGTACATTTAAACATACACTGCTAGTTTAAATGCTGATTGGGAGGTAACCAAATTATTTTCTAGTTTTAATTCACTGTTTCTTTCTGCAACTGATTCGCACATTTAAACCATAGTTTTTAAATTGCTATTTAAATAAAATAACAGAGTAACTCTGACAAATTTATTTTGCAATAAGAAACTTAATTTGGCAAGTAAAATATTAGTTTCGTATATTTCTTGTTCTTCTCAGAATGTTCTTCAACTGCAGAATCAATGCAATTTTTTACACAAGCCAAGGATAGAACTGAATCGGTCATGTTCTTTATCTTCAACAATTCCATCACTTAAAACACCACAAAAATATGGAAATTGTTGAACACATAATGAGTTAACTTTTTGAATATGTTTATACAGTAGGCGATTATCCAAGCATACATAAGTATACAAATGCATACATAGAGGTAAATATGATTTTTTTTATACACCTACAGAAGCATTTATCATGGTCTGAACATCCTACTATAATCTTTTTAACTTCCTAAAACACACCTCCATTAGTTTGTGATTATACTAATCATGAATATATTGCCTTCACATAAACACTTGGGTATATGCGAATTATTATTCTCTACTGATGTGCAAAATATGTATCATTTTCTATTTTTAATACAGTATCAATTCCATTGTCTATTCGACAATTGAATTAGCGCTTATGAAATGACTTACAATACATATTGGTATATGCATGCAGAAAGTGACATTCTCCATAATTCCACTCTACCATACTAATTATCATCGAAATATTCAATGATAGTAGGTTCCTTGCCAGGAAATGCAACTTTAAAATTATCCATACTATTTTTCAATTTTATTGAATTGGTTTCCTCTAAAAGAACTGCTAAAAAAGTCTAAATTTTATTCCTCATTTCTAAACTAGAAAAATGATTAGTTAACGGTTTTTTTAAAGCACAATGAAGATGCCATTTGCAAAGGAGGTGTTAAACCTCATCTCCAAACACTTGTTTAAAAGCGGGACCTGTTGTTTTATCATCAGTTATGATGCAATTAAAATTTTAGTTGGGAACACTTTCTTTTATGCTGTCAAATAAACAATGCATACTTTCCATACCTAATTTATTCGTGATAAAATGTGCAAATGGATAACCTATTCTATATTCATCAGGTATGATTAAATTCATTAAATAGGAAATAAATAGGTTTTGTGAGTTGGGTCAATACATAATATTTATTACAGCTCTTTACCATCATTTCTTTTTGTTCAGCTGTTTGTAAGCCAATTTCTAATGAATTATTTGGCAATTTTTTTAAGCTTTAGAACCTGAAACCATATCATTTCCTTTAGGTTTATATAAAAGAACACAATTATAAGTTTCATTATGCAATTTATTATTAATAATTTCAACCAGCATCTTTTTTATGGAGCTGTAAAAGTAATTTCAAAGAATTCATGTTTTTTGTTTGTCAAAAAGGATTCTTTAACAAAATAGTTATCTCGATCACTCCTCTTTTTTCTGTTACCATGAGCACATTCCAGTACTTTAGATTTCTCGATACCCATTCAAAGGTTAGCTTTAATAAATTCCCAACAAGTCATTTTAATTAGTTAAAATTTTATGTTTTGAAGCCTTTAATTCATGATTATGCTTTGAAAAGGATTTAAAAATGACATTTTATCTGTCTCAAAAACAATGCATTGAACAGGACATTCAGTTGATGGTATTAAGCCTTTGACATATCTTCAACTAGTTTTCCTATTAAATGGCTTTTATATGACGGACTTAAAACATTGACAACTGTAATATGAATAAACATTTGTTTCGGTTGTTTTATCACCAGTAAGTTTTTTTTGAAAGAAGAAAAAGTTCTAGCACCCTCCTTTTCTAGTCGTGATTGAAAACTTATCTTCAAAATTTATTTCATTCGTTGTCATATTTATTCTATGAACTTCTTTTCCATGTGTTAACGACTGTGTCAAGTACCTAAATTTACAATTACACTCAGGATGTGTACAAGAATAAGGCAAAGTTGAATTTGAGCATCGTTCAGTATGTTTCTGTAATTTTGATGAATATGAAAAACGTTTTAGATAAACACTACATTCTAATACTGCTTTTTTCCCTTCTTCACCGATCCCTTTTTTGTCATTCTTATTTTCAATAGCGGTATATACATCCTTCGCAGATTTTACAGTGATTAGAAAAAGATTGTAAAGTAAAATATGTATTTCTACACAATATGCAGCATTTTGAATATTCATAATAAACAAGAGCACCTTCAATGTGACTTCCATCTTTTATAAATACCATTGTCACATTTATTCAACATTTCATGTACGTTATCGCAATCAAAACCTTCCTCCTCGTTTGAAATATCGCTTTCAGCTATATAAATTTTAAAACATTTATTCTCAACTTTTGATGATAGGAATACGTATAATACTAAAGATTCACTTACCTCATATTTTTGTAATTGGTCTACTTCGTTCGTCAATTTTGATCCCTGGGAGAAAAAAAACAATAATCTAGCAAATATGTTTAAAAAAACCTGGAAATTAAAAAAGCAGAAAATTAAAACACACATGAAATCAATCAACAATAAAGAACAGTGAAATAAAAATAATACAACATCACAATATCAAGAAAATAAAGACTAAGCTTCAGTATCAAAATGATCAACCACGTATCTATACAACCGATCAGCATCAAACCTCTTTTGACTGCAATTGGGCTGGGCTCAATAACAAACCGTATGGTTAACTTGGCGATCTACAAAAAGAGGCCAGAAATATTGTACTAGCAACCATTGTATCGTTGCCACGCAAAAAAGTGAGCATTACACGTCCTAAATCGTTCCTAAAACCTGTAAAAATTGGTAAGCAAATTTGGAACTCGTTAAAGAGAGGGCGATTGCTCGCGAGGAAAGAGGGGAAAGCAATGCGGGATAGCAGTAGAAGAGGGGGAAACAACGAGGGGATCGCAATTTACAGGGTTACATAGCCAAAAATTACTCTCGCCAATATCAGCGACTCTTTTGAATACGATGCCAAATATTTCATTTCTTCTCTGGATATGAACCTCGTCGCACTGAACGCTTGGATACTGAAAATTAAGAATATTGGATTACTCACAAAATTGGCACTTTTTTTAATCATAAATTTTAATACAAGTTGCAGGTATATTTCAAATAAATGAATAAACTGATGTATCAATCTTTGTATATTTATTTTAATAGAAGCAATGACAAATAATACGGTTTAGAATCAAAATCTTTAAAAAAAGTAATAATTTGAAAAGCTTGTTTGTGTAGAAAATTTTGTGTTTCTTACAAAACACGAAGCTCAATTATTCAATTTTAAATGTACTGTTAAAAAAAATTTAAAGATATTCTTTCATTTTAATCTTTAACTTGTTTTGATCATTACTGTATCGGACATGTGATGGTTTTAAGGACAGCTATCAAACTAATAAATTTCCTTTCATAAGGAATAAGTAAAATAATGGATTTGAGAAGCGCTTTCGCTTCAAAAATAAGTTTTTAGTTATTTTGATTCATGTTGAAATTTTTTCTTAAAATTTATTTGTATTATTTGGCCAATATGACTAACAAAAAATATGCTACACGAATCGATTGAAAATACGTCTTACAAAAGGCAGTATAGGTTTTTATTTTTTTATTAAATTTCCAACTGTTTGAAAATTAAATGCATCTTGTACTCGAATCCTAGATCAGATAATGAATTTTAGCCACTTTCTAGTTATACACGCATTTAAATGTCTTTTTTCCACTCAATACATTATTAACATTTGGTAAACAACAAAAAATATCCTTTCAAATGTATATCACTTATCTAAATGTAATTATTATTGTTATTTACATGCACATTCTTACATTTTTACCCCATAAGTGAGTCATATTGGTTTTTGTAAAGTAAATCAGTTATATTTTATCAGTTTGTATAATATGTTGATTCAAAATTTAATAAAATAAAAAAGTTTTTATAATTTAATTACGTATTGTCAGTGTTATGGTTTTGATTATTTGAAATAAAAAACTGAGTTATACCTAATGTTTAACAAGTCTTTTTTTTAAAGTTGAAAATTCACAAATTGAAATGGCAAGAATTGTAGATTCTGCCATATTGTTAATTTTATACAGGGAATGTATGAATTGCGGAATTTAACAAAAGGTTTTTAATCGTAAAATATTTTAAATGGAAAAAGAAAGCCTTTTGCTAATATAAAAGAAACAATAATTTATATAATCACAATGAACATGAATATACTTATATTGATGTATATATACCTTAAAATACAAAACACCATTTTAAGGTGCTTTGTTTTATGTTTCATCCAAAAAGAAAATTTATAGCTTTTTTTTTTTTTTTTTTTTTTTGTTGTTGTTGTTGAGCGTAGTATAATTTCTTTTTGGACTGCTATTAAATCGAAAGCTTAGATGATGCTCGAGTCAAATAATACGACCTGATTTGTTACAGCGATTTCTGTTCATTATTTATATATATCAACAGAAATTATATTCAAATGTTTTATAAATTTCAACTATTGAAACAGCCTAAAGAAATTGAATGAATTAGGTTTTTCTTTTTCCGAAGGAATTCCTACAACATACAAATAAGTCTTGTGTTAAAATATATCTTTGTAATAATTACGAGGTAAGTATTTAAAGTAAATTATAACAATATAAATAATTAATATTGATGTATCT
Source organism: Nephila pilipes (assembly GCA_019974015.1). Lineage (NCBI taxonomy): Eukaryota > Metazoa > Arthropoda > Arachnida > Araneae > Nephilidae > Nephila > Nephila pilipes. Next base: position 1,498 of record BMAW01019478.1, on the reverse strand, counting down.
TATTCAATATGATCATCTGCATGATTAATTGGTCTTCATACATACTCAACTAAAATTTCAACTCTTTTTTAAAAGGATATCACACCATTTATTTAATAGTTTTTTTTTTTTTTTTTGAAATCCCTTATTATATTCTGATGCGACATCCTCTAACTTTAAACAGTTGTTTTATCAAAGCTCTAAAAGGCTCCAACACTCAGTTTTTGAGTAAGTGAAGAGAGTCAAATTTTTTCTAATACCCATACAGTAGTATTCAATTTTGTAATAAATGTTACTAAATTAACTTTTTTAATGTTTAAAAAATTTATATTCTGTATTGTTCTCTTCGACAGTGACACTCGATAATTTTTTTACTCAAAATAAATAGTTCCCACAAGAAATGAAGGGAAAAAAAATTTGTATCACAACACATAACCGAAATTAAATGAATCAGTTGAATCTACATAAACAAAAAAGTTGATGAAAGTTATAAAATATTGTTCTGTACAATGCATTGCAAATAACAAATTTCACCACCAAAGACATCAGTTCTTTTTAAAGTGATACATAAGAGTTGTCTGGAATGCTCACAAGCAATTCATGAAACAAAAGTTTTACCATTTACTGGAATTAATACATATTTTAGGATTTTATATAAACATGATTTACATTAAAAATTATGTTACGTTGTACTATTTAAATTTAGGAAAACTTTGATCTTAATTTATATTACTGACAAATATCACTTTTTTTTTAAAAAAAAAATTGACCAGAAAATAATAATTTCTTAATCTTGCATTAATAAATAATTCAAAAAGGTTGGGAATATATTTTGAAACAATATTAGACTCATTTTTATTTAGAAATTTCTTTACATTTTAATTCTGATAAATTAAATGTTTATCAAAGCTATAAGTACTACGGAAAACACTCTTTATTTAAGCACAAAAACAATTTTTTTAGTAATGCTCAGACATCAACACTCAAAATTAAGATAAAGTGTTTTTTTTTAAAAAAAAATTAAAAGTTGTATACTTGAATGAAGCAAGTCCTAGAAAAATCTTACATCATTTTCTGTTCTATGGGTACTGAATTTACTCTAAAGTTCAAAATTTAGCTGAAAAAAATCTTAATAGTATCAATTGTTACACTTATTTAGTAGTTTATTTGTACCAATAATCCTAAAAATGGATGAATTATGCAGATACATGTATTTAATTTTTAAAGCTATTTACAATACTTATTTGTTTTCTTTTATAAAAAAATATTTTAAGTATTTTTGTATTTTTACAATTTATATATCAATACTAGAATTTCAAAATTAAAATCGAATCTAATAATATATATATATATATATATATATATATATATATATATATATATATA
>BMAW01019474.1:0-12158 GCA_019974015.1 Nephila pilipes | reverse complement strand
CACTTAAATAAAAATTATTTGAATAATCCAAGTTTAATATATTTTTCTAAAAGAATATTTCCAAATAACCCCCAATTAAGAACTTTGAAAACAGTCCATTCTAATACTGTTTAAAAACAATCTTTCCAAATTAGCTAAGTTCTTAAAATAAAAATAGAATGACGGAAAATTTTAATTAATTTCTTCACATTACTTGGTAGTGTCACAGTATAATATACATTAAATCATCACAGTAATTAAAATTCAAGCTTGGAAGATGCTTTAATGATTTTAATTTGGTTGCTTTCATTGAAAATGCAAGAGTTCGTAATTTTAAAAAAATGCAAGGTAAATTTTAAAATATCATACTGCAGGGAATTATACTTTTTTCTCCTTATTTATGTCCTTTTTTTGAAGTTCCAGGTGAAAAGTTGAGCATGTTATTTTATGATTAATTTTGCAATTCAGTCATTTAGAGACTTTAATGTTATTTAAGATTAGGCAAGATTCTGCTAAGTTTTTCTTTTAGAAGTAAATGATTATAAATTACATAACGTTTCAAAAAAAACATAAGTCTTTGAAATATACAAAATTAATTCGAATTAGTTGATTCACGTGTTTTCCTAAGTGAAAGAAATATTTTGTTTGAAAAACAATTTACGTTTCCAAAATACATGAAATGTCTATCATAAATGTTGCAACAAAACAAAATTTTAGAATGTTTTAAATATATATTTATAATTGAATAATTTTATTTTAATGCTTTTTTTCTTCTCTGAAAAGATTCCGAGGTAGAAAACAGAAACATGCGTTCATGGATATGAGATGCCTTGAGCGAATAATTCTGTTTATTTCTGCATGCTTGATAGAGATTAAAATAATGTTCAGACACGAAGCATTTTCTATCTAATCGGAATGGTGACATATAACCCCATGAGTAAGAGGTGCCGCCTTTCTGACTAATGAACATTTGGAATCAGTTATATAATATGTCTCCACACCACTTTCAGAGCTTGGGAGATTTTCTCCCATTCCTCTCTCTAGGGAATTTTGAATTGCTGGAAAATGCGGGACGAGTATATACCTGCGTGAAACACGTATACTAAGAACATTTCAAGGACATTGAATGAGAGTTAGTACGGGTAATGAACATCATTCTGGTAAATAAAGCAATGCCGGTTGCAGTTACAAATTCCGAACTTTACTAGTATAGAGAGAGACATTTGTTTCTGCTCACCATTAGTATTTAATATGCATCCTATCTAGGTATGGAACCCATCCCTCTAACAACTTGTTTTATAGGGAGGGGGTGAAAATAAAAATTATATTTCAAACAATTTCTACCTTCCGAGACAAATTTGAACCTAGAAATAAGGCATTTTAACGATCTCATTGTTACGGTAACTTGAATGATACATACCTCACTTTTAGGAAACTCATTCCCTTGAATACAATCTTTATTCAATCGAATGCTTTCTTACGGACACTCTTCACGGTCGACAGTTTTTGTACCTGAACACTTTTGAAACGACAAATTTTGATTTTCCATAATTACTTTACTGTTTGAATTTTCAAATAGGAAAATAATTGCATACACTGCTTTTCATATACTCGTATATAAGAGGAACGGTCATCATCCTTCACAACGTTTATTTTTATTAGAATTGGGAGGATCTTGTGAATTCTATTTTCAATAAATCAATTATTTCTCAGCAACTATTAAGAAAATATGAGATAATTCTTCGCAAGTGATATTATTGTTTTGTGAAATTATTGAAAACGATAGTTTTTAAGTAGTCTTTAATTAAGTTCAAGGTCTTCTTGTGAAAAATGTAACGAACATCCTAGAAATAATTTACCACAGCTTAATCAAGTACACAGTTTTTTCTAATTTTATTAGCAGATCTCATCTGAAATATGGAATATTATCGTACGATTGCAGAAAAAAGTGGAATGTTCAAATAACGTTAAATATACGTATATATAAAGTAAAATAATAATTCATACGCTATGAATAAACACATTTAATACAATGGTGGATCCAAACGATCCCTAAATAACACTGCTTTAATCGAAGTTTTATAGTATACATTTTTCTTGCTAGTGGCATGTCAAGAAACCCTTTGCAAGTGCAGTATTACTTATCGCGTCGACAGGAATATTATAGTCTATCAACAGCGATTTCTTTCAGCAACAGCTGTTTTGCTGTTTCTTTATTTTTGAGATGGCTTACTTAAGTTAAAATTACAAGACTGTGAAATTTTGCTTCCTGCTTGGAAAAAAAAATTGTCAACGAAACAGTGGTGATGTTAAACACAACTTCAAGGATGACACTTTGCAAAAAATTCATGTACGAGTTTTTAAAAGTGGCTACATGTGTAATTTCAAAACACAATTTTGAATGAAAAAAAAAGCAAAATGTTGGTTGCTGCCACATATGCGTTATTGGTTCCGGTGATCCCGCAAAAAACATACAGCAATATCAGCGATCAAATTTTCATCAAAATCAGAAAGACTCTTTTGACGAAAGCACATTACTCACTTTACCTAGATCTTCTCAATTCATTTTTGTGTCACGTATATTGAAGCTCTTCAAAGGACAGGGCTTTAATGACGTAGATCGTTAAAGGGGGGAAGAAACCAAATATGTCACTAAAAATGTGTATCAAAAATATTTCCTATAATGGGATAACTTATCGGACGAACGAATTAATTATAATACCTTTAACAAATGTTTTCGATTGAGCAATTTTTAAAATATCTAGAATTAAACATTGTTCGACGGAGAAAAAAATTTAAAAAATTGGACTCCATAAAACAATTTTTTAGTCACGAAACTTTTTCTATCTAACCAGAATGATTCCAGGTAAGCCACTGAGTAAGAGGTACAGCCTCTTTTCTACTAATGTACATTTGGAATCAGTAACTCATGGCTCCACACAAATTCGAGAGCATGGGAGATTTTCACCCATTCCTCTCTCAAGAGAATGTTCGAGACGGGTATATTCCTTTGCGAAACACGGCTACTAAGAGCATTTCAAGGACATTTAATGGAGGTTTCTTGGTGTATATAAAGCGATTAGTGTCATCTTTCCCTGCATTTTTTGTCTGTTTTCATAACATCATGTTAAGCCAAAAATGTGATCAAGGAAAACATCGGTGCAAAACCCTGCGGTATAATGGCGTCAGCGTCACTGAGAAGGACTGGTATTCTGCATATATGCTTGCACGTAACTTGACACATCGATCATATGTATAAATTTATCATATGTATACATTCCGTGGATGGTAATTTTTACAACCCATTCTCCACAGTTTGTGTTCAGATTTATTCTCCGTGGTTTCTCAGAATAGCTCAGAAAATATACTCCTAGACCTCTAACGATGACTCCACGAATATGTTCCTTACGTCAGAGTAACCTTTCCTTATGAAAGCGAAGATGCAGTTGAATACTCGGTCTTGGTAGCCTAGTTGTTATGTTTGCGGACTTGTGGCCGACGTTGTTATCACGAGTCGTTGGTTTGAATTCTGAAGCCACTAAGACCCGCAGTATAGCGATATTGATGAGCACTGGATTTGTTGAGGTCTCAAGGCTTCTCTTTGGCAAGGTCTGGAAGTATGGATTAGGAAGTGCCAGCTCAAGTGTCAACCTCGTCACTAGATCGAGTTTCAAAATTAAGAGGTCATCAATATCTCGGGTGTTTCTTCATAGAACGACGTTGACAAGGAATCAAATCTAAATCATATATTTTCCCACTTAAGGGGTCTCAGGGGTGTTAAATTTTCCTCGACAGCTGAAAATGTATACAGTTTTCGATTAAGTATAACTAATTTAAATTTATATTAAATAATTTGATATTTCTACACATGCTTTACAAATGTATGAGGTTTAAAATATATGTAAAATACATAAAATATATTATTACTTTTTTATATTATGAGGCCACAAAAACAATCAAAATTTCTTTCAGAAATTTTGACTAAGTTCCACTACGCGCAAGATATTTTCAACACAATTAGTTCTAAGTACTTGCAAAAAGTTGATTTTCAAAGTCAAATATGCTCTCTTAAATGTCAACCCGTTCAAAATTAAATAAATATTTAAACGTATTTTTAAAAAAATTAAATATTTCAAAATTTTAAACATTTTTATAAAAACTAAATATTTTCCAACTTTTATAAAAATAATAAATATATGACAATACATTTAGGCTGAATTGAAAGAGTTTATTATTCTTATTATACATACAAACTTTTAAGTGTTTAAGTATTATACGTTTTGAAATATCCTGCGCGTAAGTGAAAAAAACTCAAACTGAGAAAAATGCATTTAAAGTTATAAAATTCAATTATAAAATTAAATTTTGAAACTTACATATTAAAATGCTCCTGGATCATAAACTGTGCCTTCCTTTTGCTCTAACAACTCTCTTTCTTTAGTTTTCTGCATTCGTTTGGCTTTGCGTGCCTCAAAAGATGATGCCAAACTCCGTTTTTTCGAAATCTTGATTCTTCGTTTGCCACGTTCAGCCAGTGATAAGCAAATATTCTTGTCCATTTTTAAGCCAAACTTTTCTATTATGGAAATAAGTATTTGGCTACCATCATTGAAAATGCTGGTGGCCAGATTTGTAGCAATCTCTGCAACTTGGAGACCAGAACCAATTGTCTTCGGGCAAAATTTCCATATCAATGAATTCAGACATTCATTTGGATTCTGCGTCTTGCCACCTAAGCATTTTCTCAGTAGTGTTGGATGAGATAAATCTGCAAACACTGGCTTTATAACATCACGTACTGCTTTAGCAATGAAATTTTTATGGTTGTAGTTTGCCTGAGTATTGTTATTAATTGCAGCGTTATATCTACATCATGTATCTGGAGTTGTTGGACAAAACCAATGCATGGGTTCATCATTTGTGCTACATGAGTGACCCCAAACTGCCCAAATAGCTTTCTTCATGTCTTTCACACTTGTAGAATTGCTTCGAATAGCATTTCCATAGTAATGGGTAAGTTTATCAATCAAACTGTCAGTCAGCCTGCCTTTACCGCCAATAGTTTTACCGTCAGACAATTTCTTTTTCCCATGTATTGATTTAAGCTTCCTAAGTCTTGTGCCCATCCGCTTTTGCACGTGACCAACACATTCAACCTTCTGAATTAGATGGTCATTCCCATATGGTTTGCTTTCAGAAAGATCACTGAAAGTTTTAGCATCACCGTCTCCTATATAGTTGGAATATTTCAAATCGTGAAGCTTTTCGGAACGATTGAATATTCTCAGCATTCCATCTACCTCCATCTTACCCGCAGATCCAGAATAGTTTTTTTCTGCATGAGATCCTGTGGTATCTCTGCCATTTCTTGTACTTTGGACCAAATTTAATGCCTTTGTAATGATCACATTCTTTATAAAAAGACGATAGTACTTCCCTATCTAAAACTTTACCCGTTTCTGCACCTATCACAGAACACACTCCAATTAATGAAGAGTGTCCTCTCGTCTTCCAAGTCCCATCACCGCTGATTGTAAGGATGTTATCAGGAGACGAAGATTTTTCTTCTTCCGCTGCTCTCTTCATACTTGCTTCTGCTACTTCTTTCGTAACATGCAAGAGTTGGTTGTTGATAGCATCATAAGATTTTTGCTCCACAGGATCAGGAAGATTCATCATAGTGCAGAATGTTTTTAAGTCTTCTAAGCCTCTGCCAATACATCTCATTGCCAAAACAGATCTTCTATTTATTTCAGGAGCATTTGTTTTATTGCCAGTCATTTCACAGCTTCTAAAAGAGCTGACAATCCCACAGTTTTTACATTCTATCTGAAAACAAGAAGACAAACCCCGCCTTGATTTCTCAATTATTTTCATTGGTCCATGGCATTTAGTGCAACTTGACACAGACAAAATAGTATTAAAAACTAACATTTGATCTAGTATTCTATACCCTTTAAAATTTTCACTTACCGCTGAAAAATTATCTTCCAAAGAAGACTGAACACAAGACAACTTCCTGCTGGAAGCAGATTTTGTCTTTACATCAATCGTTGGTACAACTTTCTCAAATGATAAATTATTTTTACCTTTTTTAATAAACTGGTTCCCATAGAATCTCCTTTTCTTTGGACGCTTTCCAGATTTTCATTTCGATGAAACATTATCCATATCTCAAGAGTAGATTGGATAACGAATATGCTTATATTTATGCACAAAATTGTGTTTAAACAAAGTGCGAAAATTAGCAAAACGAAATAAAGCAAGTATAAACATTGTGCTGAGTTGCAGGCCCCCTTCTGATAAGTCTCAGCGATTAAAATATTTTAATGAGGCTGACTTAGAAATAAAATAAAGAAATGTAAACAGAAACTAAAATTTTGTGGGCGTGGCATCTGTCCATTTCAACACTGATCTTACCAAAACACACTTCGGAATTTTTCAAATAACTTTTGAAGTTTTTTGAATATCGTCAAATGGATGGTATCAAAACGTTCAGCTTGAAATGAAGAACAACATATATTTTTTTTTCAAAAAATCGAAAAATTTGAAGTTTAACACCCCTGAGACCCCCCCACTTAATGTTGTTCTTTGTACTTTATATCAGGAAAGATTATATTTCGAAAAATATGCTATTTTTTCCTTATTTTATGCTAATAAAATTGAATTGTATAATTTTTTCAATGTAATAAAACTTTTGAAAAGTTTTTATGTACATTATAATTCAGATGATCCTAAATGTAGAAAAAAATATTCATTTATACTTTTATTTCAAAATCATGGTTACGAACATAGTTGGATACCTTAAGTCAAATTCATGGAGATGGGCTGAATACAAATTATCTCCTTTCCCTTCCCGGCAAAACAGCAAAAACGTGCTGTAAAGCGTGATTAATTTTAAAATTAAGAGAGCTGTAGTTTCATTATATTGTTCTAATTTTTTTAAAGTAAGATCTGTCGACAATAAAATGGTTCCATGTGATTACCTTCTTCCACCATTTAATTCAATCATCACTCACTCCCCCCTCAATAAAATTTAGTATAGGGTGATTATAATTAAAGTTAAAGTTTCAAAACGTAGTAAAACAGAAGGACTGATCAGAATGACGTCAAATTTGAACAGAATATTATTGAAGAAATGAGGAAACCTATGGCATAAGAAAAGAAATAGTTCCAAACTTTAGCATCAGATGGCGCTGGAAGTGTCAAAATAAGTAAATAAGAATACCTGCCATGTGCACCACTCATTTCACTTGTTATAAAAACCCTGGAAACACAGCTTATCCTCGTTTTGCGTCAGAGAAATTCGCCATGACTGTCTTACTGAAGGACCGCGCCCTGCTTGTAAAGCTTTTTTACAAGAACAATGACTGTGCATCAGTAGTTCTGCAGAAATTCCGGACACTCAAGGGTATTAAAAAAAGACGTTGGACTGATGACTGCCAAAGGTCTGGAGAAAATGATTGAGAAATTTGAAAAAAAAAAAACAGGTTCGTTTCATGTGCAATCTTGTAGAGGGAAGAAAAAAAATTGACTGGACGGTCGTTGAAGAAGTGGCAACAGCAGTGCGTGAGGAATCGAACGATGATGTGCAACCGTACAGTGCACGGGGAATTGTCCGAATATTGTATAGGCCTGTGACCATTATCTGCGAAACATCCATCATTGTTATCCTTACAAATTTAGACATGTGCAGAAGTTGTTTCTTTCTGACCTGCAAGCAATATAGACTTTTGCTTTAGAATTTCTTGCTCGCATGGAAGTGGACAATGAATGACTGTGGAAATTTATGTGGACAGACGCAACCCATTTCCGACTGATTGGATATGTCAATGCACAGAATTGCAGAATGTGGGTAACAGACAATCCACTCGCAACTCAACCAGTACCGCTTCTTCCTGCTAAGGTCACTGTGTGGTGCCTGCTTACGGCATCATTTATCATAGGGCCATATTTTTCGTGGAGATGGATGCTTTTGATACTGTTATCTTTACCGTCACTGGTCAGCGCTATGAGTGTCTTTTGAGCAATCACATCATTCCAGATCTTCAACAGAGTGGATGTAAGGCTGGAATTATTTTTATGCAAGATGGCGCTCTTCCTCACAATGCAAATCCTGTGAAGCAGCTGCTGAAATCGTATTTTGTAAATGCTAGAATTATCAGCCGCCATTTCTCTTCCACCTGGTAGGCCCGATCACCTGATTTGAATTCGTGTGACTTTTGGTTGTGGGGTTATATGAAGGATGCTGTGTTGAGGGCTACGATTGTACAATTAGCTGAAATGAAGGCATGCATTGCGGAACACATGAACCTGACCCCGGAGACATTTCGATTAGTTGTGGAACATACTATTTCTCGATTTCATCTTGTTGCACACAACGGTGGACAACATATTGAACATGCTTTTTATGCAGTTTTTGGCCTCAGGACAATTAAAATCCGATTTTTCTCATCCGATGTGATATGCCCTTGTCGTGGTGGACGGGCTTACGTGACTAATAATATCACACCTGTAAAGTCATGCACACTGAACAGTACAGTAGGTTTAACGTGTAACTTACACCTTAGTCGTTTTACGATTCATTTGTCATTTGTAATCGAACCCTTTTAAAATATGATGCTTGCAGCGCCATCAGTTGCTAAAATTTGGAATTATTTTTTCTTATGCTGCATTTTTTCCAACTTGTTCAATAATATTCCATTTGAATTTGACGCCATTCTGACCAGACGTTATTTTTCTGCAGCGTTTTGAAACTTTAACTTTAATTTTAATCACCCTGTATATACACATGATAATTTTTCCCAGTGCCATTTTGACCTGTACATGAGCCTTTGGCAAGTATTATCCTTTTGTTTTTTAACATGTATGTATTTTTTCCCTTCAACATCTAGCTTTTTCTTAAAAACGCAAAAAATACAAATTATTAAAAGATGCACTGTAATAACAATAAATATATGCTACTGATACGGAATATTCGTCTCTGATTATATTCCCTTTAAGTTATGGATTTGTGGATTAAAAATGTAAATTGAACTTATCTGTGGTTTATTAGTGCTGACCCACCATAGACAATTGTGAATAACATTGAATTTTATCGTGTAATAGAATGTGTTTCCCTGACGTAGACGAGTTTTGGGACTGATGGAATCGTATGCGTGTTTGTCCGAATTAGACTGAATTAGGTAGCGTCTAAATCTAGGGGAACTTCGTATTTAATCGCAACGACTGGTAGTATATAGGATCGCCGAGAAGGAAAGAAAGTGCTCTTTAACTACTTAAAACATTTATTATATTTCCTTTGAATTATGTGTGCAAATACCTTAAGCGGATCTTTCAAATGTAAATTAAATAATTCAAGGTGAACTATCGGTAATTAAAACTTTCAAATCCATCATTTAGGGAAAACGGTTATCTTACCAGATAATAGTTAATACCAGATAATAACATATGATAGTAGATTTTCATTACATTTTAATAGCAATATGATATGAGTATAGATTAACTTCGCAAAACACGTAAATCTCAAATTTGGAGAAATATTGCTTAAATAGAAATAAAATTATATACCCTACTAAGGACTATTTTTAGAAAACATAATGATTAGAATCACTAAACAGGAAAGAAATTAAATCTATGTCAGCAGCGTTTAGTCATGAAAAGGCGTTTAGTAAATTTGCACAAGAGATTCACAATTCCAGGAAGCTTCATAGACATTCTGCTTTTAATAACATCATAGGGGGTAAGTACCCTACTTTCAAGAAATGTGCGGAATAATATTCCATCAATATCCAAGCGAGGGATTGTAATCAATGCTTTTATTATAAAAAACAGTACACATTTAGTGGTAAGATATACTTACGTATTTTTAACAATTCTTTATAAACTTGACCATAAAGATATTCGTAACGCTATTTAATTACGAAAAAATAATCACGATACCTTTGTATTTCGTGTGTAAGTATACAACGTGGGCCTCTCAATTGTAAAATACATTGATCAAGGAGGATTATTCGTAATTAAAAATGCACTGTTTCGGAGTAGTCAATGACACGTTTGCATATCCAAAATGTAAATATTTTTATAGACGATCATGGACTCCCTTAAATTAGTATAGGATTCAATTGACCTCAAAAAACATATAAAGATATCAAACTCTTAAAGAAAAAGTTTTCGATAGTCATCTCATTTTTGATTTAATAAAAAAAATTGGAAAAGACCAAAATTTAAAAGTACTAAGTAAAGCTTTCGCAAACACAAATTGAGCCACCAAAAGTTGAGTTTCTTATAATTATTATTATAACACTCACTTAAATATAAAGGCTTAAAATAAATGATATAATTTTAAGATAGGGACAATAGTAAACATTAGCAATATTAAAATTAAATGAAAACATATATCATTAATTTGAGTATAATTAAGCTAAATGTAATTAAAATTTAAGCAAACGATACATTATTAAATTGAATATATTTAAGCTAAAAGTAATTATTATGGAAGCAAGAGATAAATCACTGAAAAGCGTTCTCGAACAAAAAAAAATTAACGAACTCAACCAATACCCTCTTTGGTGGCTTATTAAGATAAATAGTTACATAAATTGAACCGAACTGGAGCTTCATACGTGATGCCTTAACGAAGACATTTGTGAATACTTTACATGTTGCCATGTACGAGTATGCTTGTCCCTGAGGAATACGTATTTTGTGTCTGATTAAATCGTGTTCTTGTTTGTTTGATTTCCATAAAGGAGAGCGCTAATTCTTGGTGAAATTATATTTAATTGCGGCAATTGGTATTATACCGGATCGACTGAAAATAAAGAAAGCATCCTTTAACTACGAAAAACATTGATCATATATCTTTTGTTTATACGTGTGCTATGATCAAAGATGGGTTTACAACTTTATAGGAGTAAGTCCCCCACGAGCGGGAACTGAATGATAATGAAAAACAAGAAAAAAGGTCTGGGGGAGTTGGCTAGAATTTTAGTTTGACATATATTAAACATTTAGTGCTAAAACATTCCTATCGCTTTTAAACAATTCTTTATGATCGACATCGTATAAATTTCTGGATCTTTTTAATATTTGTATTAAATATTTAAGGGAAACCATTTTTTTTACGCGAAGAACAGAATGTAATAATATATAGCAATAATATATAGACTCATTTGAAATATGTATTCTTTATGAAGTGACAACAATGACATTATTATTCGAGGTAGGAATTTAAGCACGATTTTTTTCTAAAAATTTCATCATTATTTTTTTCTCCATCTTTCAATTCAAAATCCAAAAAAAATACAAAGTATAAAATGATGCACATTAATATATATAAACACTATTGATATGGAAGATACATTACTGATTTATTATTGATTAGATTAAAATAAGGATTAGAAGATTAAAATGGGCAAATGGAATCATTTAATGGTACAGATACACTCATTTAAAAGATGAGACTTGAATGAAATGAGAAAGACTAATCATTCAAGAAGAAACTGTGATTAGTGTATTTATTTGTTATTTACTGAAAGCAATTAGAAGTAACTTTAACAGCTACGTAAATTGAATTTATCTGGAAATTCATAAGTAATGCCCCAAAGTAGACACTTGTGAATAGCATTGCATGTACAGGTATGCTTGTACCTGAAGTGTGTGTGTTGAGTTCCTGATGAAATTGTGCACATGTTTGTCTGATATCTGTAAAGTAGAGTAATGTATCTTAGCGAACCTCATATTTAATTGAGACAGCTAAAAATATATAGGATTGCCACAAAGGGATAGAAAGTTCGCTTTTAATTTAAAAAAAAAACATTAGTTATATTTCATTTCTACTACGTGTGCAATGACCTTCCTTGGATGTTTCAATTGTAAATTCAATAATTAAAGGCGGTCTGTCAGAAATAAAAACTTGCTATTTCAGGAATTTGAGGACAATGGTAATCCTACCAGAGAAAAGTTCCAAATATTATTGTAGACTTCCATTACTTTACTGAAAAAATATAGATTGACTTCTCAAAGTGCATAAAGATTTTAAATTTTGCGAAATATTGCTTGAATAGAAATAAAATTTTGTACCCTACTAAGGACTATTTTTAGAGAACTGAATGATTAGAATCACTGAACAGGAAATAAGATAAATCGGAGTCAACAGCGATTAGGATTGAAGAGAA
>BMAW01019467.1:15899-52726 GCA_019974015.1 Nephila pilipes | reverse complement strand
TTGCAAATACTTCCAAATAGTTTGCAAATACTTCCAAATAGTTTGCACTATCGGTCACATATTAAAATTAATATTGATTTCAAGAGTATTTAATTTAACATACTATATATAGAAGCAAAATGAATTGGAAAACAAAATTAAGAATTTTTTTTCAATTTTTATGCGACAAAATCACGTTGCATAAAGTAAAACCATTATAACACAGAAACGATGTATCATTGTTCAGCAATCAAAAAATTTTAAGATCTTTATTGCATTATGATTAAGTTAATTAAATTAAATGTATAACTAAAGAAAAAATCAGAACATAGTGTTTTACTTATGATTAAATGAAAGTCATCTATTGTGCCAATAAAGTGAAGAAATCTTAATTAGAGTAACTGAAAAAATTGAGGCTTGCTTAGAACAATTTTAGATATTATTATAAATTAGACGAATTATAATTAAGCTTTAAGAAAAAAGCAGTTTTCTTAAAGAAGAGACTACCATTCATTTATCTATGTGATTCTGTTGATGGGTTACAGAAATTTTTGGTGGTCCATGTAATTACATTCTTTTCTGTTTTTTTTTTACTCATTTTACACTTTTATTATGTATTGGTATTTTTCCTAGTCCCTAATACGGAGCAGAAATCTGATAGTATATAATCAAAATAATAATTTTATTTATTTTTTCTTCCTTTATGTAAAATTGGAAATTGAGAATTTTCCTATAATTATTTTACATAACAGGTGATATTTCTAAAAAAAAATCCTATTAGCGATCCATAGAAATTAAAATAATAAGTGTTGTCCATTTGATCCAAACAATTAGTTACTATTGATTTAAGATTTAATTTTATAAATTAATAACTTATCAATTTTAATATTTATTTGTCTATTATTTATGAATGAAATGTCAGGAAATTGAGATTGCATGATTGTTTTAGGTATTTAATAATACAGAAGAACAATTTTTAATGGGTATAATGATTCAAATCCATTTTAAGCTATAAGTAAATATAATAATTGAAAAATTACTTTAAAGGCTAAGTGAATTCCTTGGTGATCACTAAGATCTTCAATTATCGTTGGCTGTGCCCTCAGCATCTGAAATGTAAAAGTAATACATTAATAAATACGTGTTGAATGATAATACTTGTGTGATACACCCAGTAAAAAACATCTTCATTATGAGTGTTAATATAAAATTTCAATAATAAATTCATTACTTTCGTAATAGCTTAAGATTTTTAAAATTGAAGTAATTTTAAATAAAATGAATAAACATTTGAATAATAGCACTTGATTATCCTTTCGGTTCTCAGTCCTCATATTGTGGCGTAGTGGCAAATATTTCGAGGCATCCATTTCATTTTTAAAAATATTTTATCAACTAAATCTTATACAGTACGCGCACAATTACATCAGGAGTCATCTTTTGACAACCACTCTTGCCAACTCCGTCGTATCGTCTGCCAAGAAGCGTATCAATATCCGCTTTAGCAGGAATTGGTGACATTATTCAAGAACATAGTAATATACATTCAAAAAATAAAAAAACAAAAAATAAAAAAATTATGAAAAATACAAAGTATATGAGCTATGATGTCACAATGTTTAATTTTTTTGAGGTACTTGAAGTGTATCATTGTTTCGTAAGAATTAATTTATAATGAAAGTTAATATTTTTATTTCAACTTTTTTCTTAAATTTTTTTTTTTACTAATCAAATCATGGGTAACGTTCAGAATAACATTTTCAAATTAAATATACAAAAATTATCAGATTATAAAATCCTTCACTTAGATTAAAAGGTTTTTATAAATTCCTGGTGTATTTTTATGCTATATTGAGAATTTTTGAGATAAAATATTCAAGCATGAGAACAATTATTTTTAATAAATGCTAATATAAGGCAAAATAAGTAAAGACAAAATATTTAAATATTTTGTCATTCATAAAGTATCGAGCCTTTCTTTTAGTAAAAAGAGGAACGCTTATGCAAAAAATATGCGATATCTTGATGTTTCTCTATTATATTAAAACATTTTCAATAATTTATTATATGCATTTGTATGAGAACCAAGTTCCCCGTATAGAAAGTGCAATAAACCCCTAAATTGTTTTCAAATAGCAAAGAATTTACTTTTTCAGTTAAAAAACACAGAATAACGTAATTATTGTGGAACAGATTAGAAAGAACTAATTAATTGTTTTGAAATTTGTGCCCTACAAATGTAAAAGGATAACTGTGAGATTTAAAAAAAAAAAAAAAAAACAAGACAAAATATATGATTCATATAAAAAAGTTAAAAATGAATTTCTTTTACCATTACAGTACTTCCATTTGTAGGAACATTCATAAAGCATCGAGCCTTTCTTTGAGCTTGTCTCAGAACATAATTTGGAAAAGTAGTCCAGTTTAATTTCAGGGAACTGTCCAAAGCTTGTTAAAAAGTAAAACACATTAATAATATAGATTCTGCAGTGTTCAACTGAACTAAATATGACAGGGGCACTTAAAATTGATATTACTATGCAACAAATTATCACTGAATAGCAAATGAATACCACATTGTGAAACAGAACAATTTAAATGTTATGCGTAAGCACAATACCAGCTTTACAAGTAAAATTCTACTTCAATTTTTTTTATATATTTTGAAGGAAGATATTCATAATTATATGAGATTTCATTCCAGAAAGACGCGCTGAATGATTCGCCTTGCCTTCCTTTTGCATTTACTAATTCACAAAGTTGTAAGTTATTTTAGGTCATTACTCTTGGCTCGAATTATTATGATTTGAATATACAAGGACTTAAATTCTTAGTAAGTTAGCTTTGATATTTTCGGAATGTATTTGCTATCGGTATATTTTAATTATTCAGCAAATGTGTTTATATACTCGAAAAATATGGATTAATTACTTCAGATTAATGTCTTTTATTATTTATTTTACAAAATGTTAATTTTATAATAAAAAATTGAGTATGTATTTAAGAAAATTCTCGAATTATTTGATGAGTTTATATTTCGGATTATTTCTATCATGTTCGCCTGCCATTTGATGCCACATCTTTTGTCCCGCTTCCTTTTGTAGCCTCCGCCCAGGGGGTATATTTCATTATTTGCCCTAAGCTGTGCCTCCCAAAGTATTAACCTACCAAGATGCTAAATTTCATTTGAAAGCTTTCTATAAAGATCCTTCCCCTCTTTTGTTATTTCATTAAGAATACTGAAATCAGATATCCTGTGGCTTAGAGCAGGGTGGAAAAGGTAATCAGAGATTATTTCCCAGGACTTCCGGTTCTCTTGTAGTATAAAATGACATGTTAAATCGAACTCTGACGTCCTTCTTCATCTACGTATCTGCAACAGGTGTCAAATGAAAGAAAATTTCTACATTTCAGGGGACGCCATGTTCAATCTCCCATTCCCCAGGAGATAGACAATTGGTTTATTTCAGCTTATTTCAAGGTCACATATTATCTCATACTCTTGTCAATACTATTCATTGGCACTATGTCGAGTGATGTTTTCCATTTACTATTTCAAAGAGGATAATTTGAAAAATAGAGAAGGGAGTGGAAAGAAACAATCTTATAGTGTTAGGGAGAAGAAACAGGTAATTGTTTTCAAGCTGTTGAAACACGCTGCATGAATTTAAAAACTATTCTTACCTTCAAAGTCAAATGCGTGACTTAATTCATGTCCAAGAAAATTTCCCATTGTCGCCATTGATTTGTATCTGCAAAAAATAATTTTACACGTTTAAAATGAATAAAGTTAAATTTTATTGTTTTACGAAGTACTTCCAAAAAAGCTTATGAATGTTGTTTAAACTAAACGCATCAATTCAATCTTAAGCAAATATTTATTAGCCAAGCAAGGGGCTATTGTTTCAGTCAACCCAAAAATGTCATACCTGACAACTTTTCAAAAATTTATCTATTGCGTATATCTTAGATGCCTGCTTTCACCAATGACGAATTTAATTTTCAAAAATACGTCAAAATAAATTTCTCCTGAATTTTTTATCAGATTGAAATAAAATATATCCAATATATGTCTGATACCTGCTTTCACCACTTTTTTTTATTGGAATGAAGTTAAACAATTATAAAAATTAAGCATTTTATTTATTTATTGATTTATGTATTACCTTAAATCATATGTAAACTGGAATTAAGGTATGACTGAAAATAAATAACATTATTCAGAATTTTAAACTGTTAGGCAGCCTTTTTTTTTTTTTTTTTTTTTTTTTTTGGCCTCCAGAATTTCAAACAATGTCTTTTTAGTTTTGCTTCTTTCTTGGAATGCTTTGGGGTCAAATGGTTTAATATAGATTTACTATCATTAGTCACCCAAGGTGCTATTGTTTTAGGTGGATCACTTTTGGCGTACCAAATTACTTTTTAATTTTAATTACGTTTAGCTTAAAGGTATTCAATTTAATAATTAATCATTTCCTTTAATTTTAATTACGTGTAGCTATAATAATCAATTTAGTGATTTATCGTTATCTTTAATTTTAATATCAAAAAAGTTTATTATTGTCCATTTCTAGATATTTCATCATCAACTTTATTCTTATATTCAATTGAGAAATTTAACCGTAATTATAAAAAAAGCACAAATTGGAGGGCTAAATCTGTTCTTTGCAAAACTTTGCATAGAACTTTTAAATGTATTATCTTTGATTGTGATAAGAGTTCTCAAGATAAAATCCAACCTATCTTTTTATCCAGATATTTAAATTTTATTCAAACTAACAAAAGTAAAATTGAAACAGAATATTTAGACATCAAATTGGAAATTAAATATTGTAAATTTTATAGTAATATATATATAGTAAAAAAAATCTTTCAATTTTCATGTTTAAAATTATTTTCGTTAAAATGTATATTTGCCTTTCATAAAAGGCAAAAAACTTTAGAATTTCTAAACAATCTGAAATACAATTATAAAAACAGTATTCTTTTGTGCATTTCACTGTTTTGCTAGTATCATAGAAAAGCAGATCTCTTAAAACTTTTGACTTTTTAAAAAAAGCATTGGACAATTTGCTTAAAAAACAGATTTAATATAGCATTTCTTTTATTAATATTTTTTGAATCTTAGTTAAATTAAGTAGAATATAAATAAAAATAGCATTTTTAAAAAAAGGAAACAGGAATATTGCTATTTCAAAAAAAAATTATTACATGAAAATAGAAAGATTATCTTAGAAGCGCGCGTGCGTGCGTGCGAGTGAGTGAGTGAGTGAGTGAGTGTTGCAAATAAAGTTTTTCTCTATAATTTCCAATTTTATGTCTAAATATTCTGTTTCAATTTTATTTTTGTTGGTTTGATTTAAATTTAAGTATGCAGGATAAAAAGATATATTAGATTTTATCTTGAGAACTCTTATCACAATCAAAAATAATAAATTTAAAAAGTTTTATGCAAAGTATTAGAAAAAAAAGATTTAGCCACCCAATGTGCGCTTTTTTTATAATTATTATTAAATTTCTCAATTAAATATAAAAATTAGAGTAAACGATGAAATATCGAGAAATGGACAATGGTAAACTTTTCCGATCTTAAAATTATAGGAAATATTTATGAATATAGGAAATATTTAATAAATATATTTAAGTTGAATGTAATTAAAATTAACGCAAACTATTAATTATTAAATTGAATATTATATCAGCAACATGTAATTAAAATTATAGCAAACGATAAATTATTAAAAAGAATATTATATCAGCTACATGTAATTAAAATTAAAGGAAACTGTAAATTATTAAATAATTTAATTAAAATTGAAGCAAAAGATAAAAAATTTTAAGTGATTAGGCGTAATTTTTTTTTCAAGCGTCAAAAGTGATCCAACTAAAACAATAGCCCCTTGGGTGTTCAATATTAAAATTAATTGACCCTAAAACATTCCAAGAAGGAAGCAAAACTAAAAAGACGTAGTTTGAAATTCTTGAAGCAAAAAATAAAAAAAAGCTGCCTCTCAGCTTAAAATTCTGAATAGTGTTGTTTATTTTCAATCATATATTGATTCCAGTTAATATATGATTCAAGGTATTATATAAATCGATAAGTAAATAAAATACTTAATTTTTATATTTGTTTCTCTTCATTCCAATGAAAAAAATAGGGGAAATATGTTACTGCATATTTTTGAAAATTGAGTTCATCAGTGGTGAGACTCAGACATATATTGCACATACTTTATTTCAAAGCAATAAAAAATTCAAGAGGAATTTATTATTACGTATTTTTGAAAGTTAAGTTCATTACTGGTGAAAGCAGACATCAAAAATATACACAATTGATAATTTTTTTTTGAAAAATGGGGAGGTGCGACATTTTTAGGAAAACTAGAACAGTAGCCCTTTCGGTGGCTAACAAAGTCATCAATATATCTATAAGAAATAAAATCATTTTTATCTATATAGTTCTGTTCATAAATGTGTAAATAAATATTGTTAGACTACTATTAACTGGTCCTCTTTGTGGTATTCTAGTATTTTGAGCTCCATATTTTCTTCAAAATATTACACCTTACGATTTTTCTCAAAAATTTTTTACATATAATTTATCAAGAAAATATAAATATTAACTTACTTGGGCAAAGTATTTGTTAGACCGAATGATTTCAGCATTGGCAGCGTAACAACTATAAATCAAAAATAAAAACATTATGAAGAAACTATATTTTAAACTGCATCATCAAAATAGTTCCCAGTTCAGATATTGAAATAAGTTCAACAATTTTCACGAAATAAGTTCTTCGTTCTTTTATCCTGATTAATAAATAGTACTCTAAATTAGAATATTAGAATATTATATAGTAACGCTACTATCTTTTAAATAAAAAAAATCATTGAACATACATAAGATGACCAATTTTTTTACTATGAAAAGGAGGATGAAAAAATTTAAGTCGAAAGTACAGCGTAAATAAATCAAACATTTTATTAATTCAAACAAAAATACAATAATTATGCTTACATCTCTTTAAACGAGTATTTTCCCATTGAATGAATGTTTTTTGTCAATATATCATTTTCTGACAATATATTGGAAATTTCTGAGCAAGAAATATCTTTATTATTGAATTTTATGGTAAGTGCTGCACCCAGAGTATCCACATTCAGTCTTGATTTCTCTCTTGCCCAAAAATTATTGGCAATGGGAAAAAAATCTTTCAACTGCTGCATTAGTTCCGGGACAGCACAACGTAAACTCAACAAAAATAACTAAATTTTCATATAGAATGTGATTATTTTTTGAAATTGTTAAATATTTCCACCCATCTTTTATCCATTTCATCATGTTGATTTTCCCATTGTTCTAATTTATCCGAATTCAAATGTACATTCAATCTTCTAATTTCTTCAAACAGACCTTTGTCATTGATTTTAATATCAGGCATTTCGTTTGATAAAAACCCAACACAATTTTCAATATCTACCCGATTTACTTGCGATGAAGTCAAAAAACACCATCGAAAACTGTTATTTCCAGTGATGTTTGTTTCAGTCCATTCTTCGTTATATTAGAAACACGTTTGGTAAAAGTTCTGCACTTCTTTGGTGCACTTTTCCGTTATGCCCGGATTTGATTCTGCTAAGTTTGACAACTTTCTTTTTATTATTAAAAGAATAAATTTTTCCGACAAATCGTGATTTATATGGAAGGACAAAATCGCTCAAAATAAGAATAACTTCAGTAGCTAAAATATATTCACCTTCAAACTTTCGAATCGTTTTGTGGAAAATAGATGCCCGATTATGTACAAAATGCATTAATATCTCTGATAATTCATAACTGAAAAAAGATTCAAGAATTTTTGGATATTTGTCTAAAAAAAAAAGATGAACGGAGATGCTGAAATAACGGTAAAATACGCTCTATAGTAGGTGTTAGAGCAAGCCACATCTAACTTTTGAATATCCTAAAAAATTTTTGTATTCAACGTTTGTGTAACAATTTGGCGCGGCATCACTGAATACAAAGGTAAACAAATTAGTTTTAAATTATCGAAAAGGTGTACAGGAAGGAGGACACTCTTAGAGGAAGGACAGAATCTAAAAAGATGGACAGCCCTCCTTAAAGGATAATACAGCTTAACATACACAGCTTGCAATTAGCAAGATTCTGGTAATGTTCTTAAAGAGATGTGATGTACTTGTTTTAGGATGTTTGAGAGGTTTGCTCTTTTTTCTTATCTCTTCTTTAACTGAGTTTCATTTTAATCAATTATATTAATTTTAATTCTTTCAGTTAATCTATGCTCATATTCTGATATTTTTTTTATGCAAAAATGACAAGCGTCGCAGAGAATTGCTTCTTCTAGTTTTATGCGAGTCTTGATACAAAATAATGCCTCCATACCCATAACCTTTTTATTTCTTAGGCAATTTTCAAAATGATCTTTGTATCTAAAAGCTATATGCATCTCCTGTAATAATGCATCATTTTACTTTGTTCGCAGGTACCATAGGTGCAGGTACACTGAAAACTGAAGAAGATGGTGATTCATAGAGAGATAAGATAGAAGCAGCTTTTCACTCAATCTTTCACTTTGCAACTTTCATCAGTTATCAAAGATGAAAGAGCTTCTTTAGAGATATCAGTTTCGAACTGACTATGGAATGAAAAATATACCATAAAAGCTTAATGTTGGCAACAACCCCTGATATTCATCTCCAATAGGTTTGCCAATCTAGTCATATATGGCGCAAGTGTGTGGAACGGGGATAAGAGCTAAGTTGAAATGTAAATTATGTATCGCATAAAGAATACATGTTTCAATTACAACCAGAATTGCAAAAACAGGGTTAACAAATAAAAAATATTATGGCCATGGAGACATTACCTTTACTTCAAGCCTTTTTTTCATTTCTAATGACAAATTATAAACAGTTACAGCAAAAAAAAAAAAAAGAAAGAAAAAACATTTACAATTACGAGGGAACAAAACACAAAATGAAACCAGGAAATGCTGCAACAAAGTTCATTAATCCAACATGTCTCTAGCCTCCCAGTATCGTTTAGAATAAAAAGACTTCCGAAGTGCAGGGCCGTGGAGCAGAAGAGTGGAGTCCATATCGTCACCAGAGTTGCACAGAGTGCTAGCCGGGGAAGGAGCAATTTTGAATCTAAAAAGATGTTTTCGTAAACAATCATGTCCGGTGACTAAGAGGAATTCAGCGACCGCTCTATGTTTTGAACCATTTCTCGAATTGGAGACAGCATTCGTCCAAGCCTTGTGAGATAGACAATTGGAAAGGTACTCCTGAGCATGGGCTTTGATAGATTTTTTAATAAGGTTTTTAATTGGACAGAGAATCATAGGACGAGAAACATTCTGCTGAATCAAAGCACCCTTTTTAACCAGATGGTCCGTTGTCCCGTTACCTGGGACTCCAACAGTGGGTAGGAACCCACTGAAAGACAATAGTTTTCTCAAAAGAAGCCAGGTGATCGAGGTGACGTCGACTGTCCAAAATGTCCTGCGTTAAGGTATGTTCATCAGATACGATGGCCAGCACTGCAGCCTTTGAATCGCAGAGGACAACAGCTCTTGTGAACTTATCCATAGTAACTGGGATAGGGCTGTGCGAATAGCAGCAATTTCTCCGTCAAATGACTTGTATATAGTATATTTCTCAGGAACAGTGGATAGAAGAGGAAAAGAAAAATGAAAAGTTTTAGAAGTATGACTTTCATTCTGTAAGCACATTGTTAGTTTTTATTTTCTTTTATATTTCGAAGCTTTTAATTATCTTTTATTCTTTGCTCCCACGTGTATTGTTGTTTCTTACCATTTATTGTTGTTAAAAAAATGTAATTTTTCTTCTTCTTTTTGCCATTCAAGGCTGAGTGAGGGGGTGATTGTTTCTCGGGGCCGGTTTGTAGCTCTAAGCCCTTTGGGTAAGCTCGTCCCCTAGCGTATTCGACCAATATCATTCGTGTTGCTTCTCAATGCGACGTTAATAAACAATCAATCAATAATAGATTGAAAAAAACCAACGTTTTTTAAAACAACGTTTTTATATGGGGGCAAAGTTTATTAAAAAAATTATTTAAATATTAGTTAAAACTTTGTAAAAACTTCATATCTCTCT
Organism: Nephila pilipes; assembly: GCA_019974015.1. Taxonomy (NCBI): domain Eukaryota; kingdom Metazoa; phylum Arthropoda; class Arachnida; order Araneae; family Nephilidae; genus Nephila; species Nephila pilipes. The sequence goes on along the minus strand of BMAW01019467.1, from coordinate 42,610 downwards.
CGTCTTTAAGATCACTCTCTCTGCGAAATTCAATATATCTCCCATAGATGGCGCCAGGTTACTACACAAATTACGTTTTTTAAAAAAAATTATTGAAATATTAGTAAAAACTTGTCGCAAATGTCTAAATATTACATTGTTAGGCGAATAAGAACGATTCCCAAAGTTCCAGAGCTCTAGCTTAATGGGAATTTAGTTATATTAACGATCGAAAATTTGATGACACACATACACTCACACACCAAGTGAAATTCAGAAAAATGTTTTAATAATAAAAAGGCCCGCGTTGTTTCCCCATGTTTTAGAATATGTTTAGTTTTTAATCAAATGCAGTCGAAGCCCGTTACATCGCGGTAGTTGGGGTCCATGGTTCAGAACTGACTGATGCGCCATTTTTAATCCTCAAATGCACCACGGTTGGGCCATCCTTGCCATATACGATAGTCGTATTCCATCGGAATGGATTAAAAACTGAGTTATTTTAGTACTTTTAGCATACTATATACTCTTTCTTTCAATGTTTTTTCGTTTCAATATTTTTTCAATGAAAAATTCACTCATTTTTTATCATCCTTTCAAGAACTTATCTTCTTTTGGATAGAGTGGGTATATCATGACCAGGAGATACCCTAGTGATCTTTTTATTTCTCAAGGGATTTACTATGTTTGATAAACACAGATGACGCGTGCCTGAGACCTCTTTCATTATTTTCGACCCTTCTTCGCTTGTCTACCAATTTTTATCACCCCCCCCCACTTTTTTAACAACATCTAGATCATATACACTCATTGTTTGGCGTAATTTGGCTCTTAAATTTCGATTTCACTTTCTGTGCTATATTTTAGAATATTTTAAACTTGAAGAGTAAAAAGAAAGATTTCTTGCGAGTATTCCTGGGAAGTTTGGATCACTTGAACAACTTTTTATGAACTTAACAATTTTTTGTAACTACATTGGAAAAATAAAATTATAGAATTCATTAGATAGTTTACTTATCTGACTAAAAAATATGAAATTTTCGATTTATAGGCTTTGAAGTTAAAGTATTGAGTCGATATTTTTTTAAAAAAAGTTTTTAAAATTTTATCAAGTGTTTCGTATATTTGGGTAAGAGATAGAGTTTATCATTCTCTAGAATGTTATGAAAAACGAATAAAATATAAATTTTAAAAATGTAATATGGAAAAAGGCAGCTTAATTAAAAATTTGGAATCGGGATATTTTTAATGATATTCTATTCTCAGCATTATGACTTGTTTCCGTTTTACGTCGTTTCATAGAAACTGTATAAAATCAAAAAAAAATTGTATTTAAATCAATGTATAGTTATTTTTGATTGCTTCTGTCATTAACACAATCGAGCAAATTAAAATACAGAGAAAATTTATAATAAAGTCTTCTCTATATTCATGTGTCCCAGATTCTCCTATATACTCAATGAGAGAGATAAATTAAAATCACTATAATGGAATATAAAATCAGATTTATATAATTGTTTTGAATAAATTTAATAAACCTCTTTAACATAAGTAGTGGTAATAAGAAATAACATTTTAATCCTTAACTGTAATAAATATTCAATATCTAAGAAATAAAGAAAACGACGGAAGCTTAGCCTTTCTTGAAAAAAAAAATGTTTCAAATTTGTACCAAAGCTTATTGTATTTCGAATAAAAACGTTTTAAATATCTTTTTTAAAACTGGAAATGAAGCAATACATAAAAAAAAATTACAGTTTTGAATTGGGGGAAAATATCCTGGCATACATACTGAGAAAAGTTCTAAAATAAACCTGTAAGAGTTGCATTGAATTTTGGAATTTAACCTCTTTTACTCATAGATTGATATCTAATATCGATAAAAGCAATTTGACTTTGTTTATTCAGACGCACGAAAGCATTTTTTGTTTAATTTTTCCACAATAGATATTGCATCAGAAACACGCAACAGACCTTTCACGAAGGATCTTGCAATAAATTCATACATAATCACATTTTATTTTCTTCCTTTAGTTTTTCACTGAATATTTAAATTGAAATTAATTCAAAATTTAATTAAAATATGCGTAATAGCTTAAATTAATTAGATGAACGAAATGAAACTTTAAAAATTAGATATATTATAGTAAGCTTTTATTTATTTATTTATTTATTATCGATTGATGGACCTTGATAACCTTATGGTAGTTTCGAATTCTGAACCCAGAGGTTTGTGGATTGCACTCCGGGTTCTGTTGATGGAAACGTTAAATAATGGCGACTGTTTTCATAAGAAGTGGAAAATAAACTCGGAGAATGAATGCTCATTTCGTCATCTAGTCATAAACCCTTGGTTTTCAAATTCCGAAAATCGCTTCTTTGCTTCAGTTAAACATAAATAAATTTATCAGATTTTTTTTATTATTATGAAGACTAACATGTTTTGAAGTAAATTGTAATTTTTTAAGGAACGCATATGTTACTACAAGCATAAGTAATTTTATAAATTTCCATGTTTGTATAGATCGAGAAAAGCCATGTAATTCAATAAATAACAATAACGAACAATAATTTTTAATTTTAAAGATGACAATTATAAATGAAAAAAGGTTAATTTAGGTTGTTCTTATAATTAACTAAATACACAAGTAAACCAATTACTTACTTACAAAATCGCTGTCAAATGAAATCAAAGCAGCGACTTCGAAAGCAGAAATGCCTCTGTAAAAAGAAAATAACTGCTAAGAGAGATGAATATGCAATCCAAAGATTTCGGAAACAAAACGCTAAAAATTATTTCATTTAAAAATGTTATTGCTGGAAAGCATAAGCTACTATTTTCTTCTACCCCCCATATATATATATATATATATATATATATATATATATATATATATATAAATGATTTAATACAATTATTTTACCATCATTTGAACTTTGATCAAGCTCAATAAGAATTAGTAAATTTTTGATGTCTTAGTATTCGAAATTCTTTTATTATCATTACTAGCATCATGAATTCCAATTCTCCTGAAATAGGGATATATATATATTTTTTTTTTGTTGGACGTTTTAAACCGTTCTTGTACAAAGAATTATAACCAGAGATTAAAAAATTGATTGTTATTAACATCATTCAAAATATTAAAAAATAACTATAAATGCTTAAAAATCCAAAATTATACTAAAAATTTAATCTGTACCCACAGTTACAGTCCTTTAATTATTAATTATACATTATCAATTCTAGAATCTTCTTTTGTTTGAAAAGTATGTACAGACAGTTATGTCTTCATTCGTAAAACGGTTGGTTTAAAATACAAACTTACTCTTGAATAACGTATTCCATATCTTGAAAAGATTTCGAAGTTGATACTCCTTCCATCAATTTACGCAGATGTAAAGAGTTCAGTGACATTCCATTCTTCAAGAATGATTCGTTGATGGGTCCCATCTTCAGAAACAAAATTAAGCATAAGATAATGTGCATACCAATTAGAAGAATTACAAAAATAGATTGAATTCTTTCTCTTTTGGTATAAAAATTCACTTAAAGATTAAATTCATTTATTATTGTGTATTTATTTATAAAACTATTGTATTGGTTCTTCTTCAAATGAAAATATATATTAATAGGAAAGTACTTACGCTGGAATAAAATGTAGCAAAAAAATTATCATCTTTAGATGGATACGCCAAAACAACTTGGATTCGATCAATCTGAAACAAAAACATTTAAAAATATTGAAATCCATTCAAATTTAATATTATTTTTTAAAAAACGGAACAATCAATTTTGAAACATCTTAAATGAAGCAAAATTATCAAATACAAAACATTTTGACAGCAGTAATCAAAAATGAAGTTGCCTAGAAGATGAAATCGTACTGAAATTGTGCATAAGAAAAAAATAAAGTAAAATGTAGAACCATTCCTCAAAATATTTTTTTTTGCTAACATAGTTCTTATTCTATTTCTCTTTCTTTCTTTTTTTTTTTTTTTAATAGAGCCGTTATAGTTTAGTGGCAATGGCCACGAACTTGCGGCCGACGTTGTTTTCATCGAATCAGGGGTTGTTTCATCGATCTCTGCTTCCACTAAAGACTCGCTGTGTAGCGGGTCTGAAGCAAGTGAAATCTGGTCGAGGTTCTAAGTTCTCCCTTGGCGTGGTGTGGAAGTTTGAAGAGGGAGGCGATTTCTCAGATACCGTTCTTGTCACTTGATTGATATTCAAATGACGAGATCCGTCCCGATGGACCTCATGTTGCTTCTGAGTGCGACGATAATAAACAATCAATGAAAAAAATTAATGAAAGAATTTACAGCCCCATTTCATTAAAGGTGTGAAAGCAAACTTCGCATTCATTATCTTAAAAATGATTTTTTTCACAACGCATCTACAAAAAAAAAAAAAAAAAAAAACACTTGAATTTTTCAAAGTATTGTATCGAAAAACTTGCGTCCATATGCGTTGATAGACGCACATGTAATGAGAAGGGAAACAAATTCCCTACATCTGGTTTTTTTTGTATCTCTTGTTTTGTAAGCAAACCTTAGTAAGAAACATGCAAGTATAATTATCACGATTTCTTTTTTAAATAAAGGTTTTCTTTCGCTTCATAATAAAAGGTCGATCCAAGGAACTTCTACATAGATATACATTAGAAAGTATTAGCACTAGCTAAAAAAAAAAAGTTCGATTTGATTAACTAAATCTTAGAGATTTTTTTATTCCATCTAAAATTGCTCTTTTTAAAAAATTTTGTTAAATATCAAAAGAGTTTTTAACAATAATTTTAAGCTAAACTTTTATTTAAATTACTTACTTTATGGACACTTTTGACACGATCATTTTCGAGAAGACTTCTGGTGTCCTTCATGATGATTCGGAATTCGTTCTTTATTGAGCTTGCAATTTTATCCATCTGTACCGAAAAAAAAAAAAATACATGGTATATTATAAGGATAATAATGCTTTTACATTAAATACTTCTAAATAATTTTTAAACTTCAATAGACAGTTGAAAATTAACAAAAGTGTCTTGATATTTGAATTAAATAAGGATAATGTCTTGAAGTCAAATAGAATATGTTTACTTCTAATAGTTAAATAAAATGTTATATTTACTCTTAGGAAAAGTAGATAGAAGAATATCATTTTTTTTAAAATATATTTTTTTATAAAATACAAAAAATTTATGTAGTATAGAATTAACTAATTCAGTAATCTTCATACGGAGAATATAGAAAATTATAGGGAGAATATAAAAATGATGCCTCAATTAGATTTTCACATTTATAAAGTAAAGTAAAGAGTATTGATATTAATTAAATGTTAATCTACAAATCTCCGACATTAATCTCCAAAAATAAATATTTTTAATGTAGATTATATGACTAATTCTTAATTTAAGAAAAATTCTTGTTGGGGGAATATTGTATAATCGAGGATTAGCTGTATATGGTAATGTTACAATAAACGGAATTCTGAAAAGATGTAGCTGTTTATACATCAATACTGCTCATTTTATGTAATGCTTCTCATACACATTATTTCAAATGAAACTATTTAAAAATGAGCTCCATATTTTTAATAACTTTCCTTTACTAAGCTAACTCCAAATTTTTAATGAATTTGATCTATTTTATTCCCCATCTTAGAAAATTTCTAAGTAGTTAAAATGTATTCATTTCAAGTTCAAGTTCTTAAAATTATGCGATTTAATAAAATAAATCATGTGTGTGTGTATTCTTGCAGAAAATCAAGGAGTTGGGACAATAAGAATTAAAAATTTTACATCATACCCACACCCAAAATTTTAGAATAGCCTACCTTAAATAGAAATAAAAGCAACTGTTCTTATAACTGTAATAGTTTTTAATTCCCATTTTAGACACTACGGAATATCCAATAAACTCTATATTTAATATTTTAAGGAAAATAATCGCACGAATAAAGAAAGCTTACCTGTTTAAGTATTTTAATTAGAATTTTATTCATCATATTTTATTAATATACACATTCTTTCTTTAATGAGACTTCAGGAAAAACGCAATTTTAAGTTGTTATTGCAAAAAAAAAAAAAAAAAAAATGGCAGAAATCTACTAAAAAAAAAAATTATCAGCATTCGGTGCAGTTTTAACAACTGCATTGAATTTTTTTAGTATTTGGTTTTCAATGCAACTATTTTTTAGCGCATTCTACGCAAAATATAAAAATTAATGATAACAGCACTCATTAGAAAAATAATTCTAAACAAGAATAACATTTACTATAAATATTTTGAAACAAAAAGTTCGAAAGTTTCTTTAAATACAACTCTTAAGCAAAAATTAGAGGAATTTTTCACACATACCGCTTCTTCATTCATTCCATCCTCCTCAAGGTGGTCGTGATATACCTGTAGTATACTCATATCCATATGTTTTTTGACGTAAGTGACACACTGTTTCCAAAGTGGTACAGAATATTTCGGAACTACGTCGAAACGTTCGGCTACTTCATTGGATATCGTTGGATGATTCTCCAGGATTTGTCGAAAAGGTGTTCCTAAGAATCCCAAATGAGTCAAAACAAATTTCCATGTCAAGTAATTGGATAGAACTCTGGAACAAAATTGGCTAATTAGTTGCAAATTCTTACGCTAAGATTTCTTCATGACATACGAAATAATTTTGATGGAGCAATAAATAGTATGAATGCTATGAGTTTAATTACACTAGGCGTTTGATCACAACAAAAAAATTTCAAATCCATTTCGGAATACTTACTTGGCAGGAGTTGAGCGAAGCAAGTTGTCAAGGTCCTCGATACATTCTTCTATATTATAAACATAAATATCCTGTTTGTCGTGAGGAAAATTCAGTCTTAGCTCGCTAAAAACTATATTTCGCCACCTGATCCAGTTTATCTACAATTAAGAGAAAGAAATTACATTTTCAAAATGTCTTTAATATGTTTAGTTCTTTAGTTTTAATATTAATTTTTAAAAAAGATATTTGGAACAATGTAAACACTTGTATTGTTATCTCTCGTGCTAAGGCCCGCCTATAGAGGACGTTTTTTTTGTAAAGAGGGTGAATGTGGGATGTCACACAATCCCCTCAGATCAGATCAGACCGAGTCTCCGAGCGGAACCGACAAATGTAAGCAGAACAATTGTGAATCGCGTAGTGATTGAGTGCTAACAATAATCTGCACTGATCACCAAATTAATGTGAAAAAAACTGTAGTTTATAGAATAAACGAAATATTGTTATTGTTATAAAAAAGTGTGCCTGACCTCATATGAAGTTTAGGATGATAAGTGAAAGTAAACTAAGTTAATGGCTAAGTAAGCTAAAGTAAGGAATGAGAGTTCGTAAAAAATAAAGTGATAAAATTTATAAGTTCTATAAAGTATAAAGATAAAAAAAAGTTTAAAATTAATAAGAAGTTTAAGTTGAAGTATAAGAGAGAAAAGTTTCAAACAGTATATGTTAATGTGTTTATGTATTCTTAAAATAAAATAATTCATATTCTATTTTAATTAATTCAAAAAATTATTTGTAAGCTCTTACTTGAGGTGCTGCATCTGCTAGCATAAGTAAAGTGATTTTATCGCTTTCTTTATCAGGAATATTCTGCTTCTCTTTTGCTTGGCATTTCTAAAAATGAATTAAAAAGTGTGTCAGAAACATAGAAATGAAAGGAATTAAGCATAGAAAAAATTTTAAATTCGATAATATCCACTGAAAAAGTTTCAATATTTATTTATTAAATATAATATTTCAGTTGCTTCACAAATGATTTCAAGCAATTCTATCTTTCATATGCAAATAATGCTTCTTAGAAAATCAAAATTTAGAAAAGGATGTCAAGCCTGTGAGGCAATCTTTAGAATACCAAAATTCTGCAGATTTCAACCTAGAAGAAATTCAAGCAAAACATGTTCGGACATTCTTTAAAAGCATTCTATATCATCTAATTTCTCCAAGAAATTTTTTTTAACTAATCCAATGTTCACAAATTAATACTTCAATTATTCTTTATATTAAAAGAACATCAAATGATGAGTGATTTGAATTACTATTGCTTAATTCAATATACTAATTATTTCAATCTAACTGTGAAAGCATTTGATATAACATGTGCAAGAGACTACTTGTTTCTTCACGCGTTGCAACTACATTTTTAAAATGGTCTATGGTATTGAAATAGTTTGATAAGACAGTGGAAAGTTCGCTTTATATCTCATAACTTATAATTTAAAAATTAATTTTAATATCTTTAATGTGGATGTCTTTAGATGTGTTCTGTAGACGTCATAGAATCGGAGAAAGCATCTATAGACACAGACGTGCGTAATATAAAATTTTTCTCTCCTTGAGGGTTTTTCCTTTGGATTTATGACCTGGATGGTACTGCCATCTAATGTGATTTTTTTAAAATTGGGGTGGCCAAGGTTGGCTATTGGTCATGGTCGCGGACTTGAGGCTCAAAGTCTTACCTTTGGCGTGGTGTGAAAAATAGGAGAGGGAGGTGCCAGTTCAGGTGTCGTCCTCGTCATTTAACCGAGGGACAAAATTACGAGATCCGTTGCCAATCTCCCTCGTGTTGCTTCCAGAGCATGTTGATAAAACCAATCAATCAATCAAATTTTAATTGAGGAAAATAAGCACACACACATCCCCATTAAAGAAGTTAAATTAAAACATGTAAAAAATTTTAAAAAATTATGAAAATAATAATTACTATTTATTAAAATGATCATATTTAATCATTATTTAATTTTTAAATGTAAATTTAAATTAGTAAAAATACATATAAATCTTTAATAAATAACTGCAAAATTCAAACTTCCTTTCTGTGCATTAAACCTCTTTAGTTTTATGGCTGAAGGTTTATTAAGGTGTCCAACAAAAATATGAGAGAGAATTTGTGTATTTTATTACTTTTACTACTAATAACTCACAGTTTGTTATACAGAGTCTTAGAGAAAGCTTTAATCGCAAATTATTGGAAATCTAATGATTGTTCCTCAAAAAAAATATTTAACGTTGTTTTGATAATTATATGATTTTAAAAATAAGAATTAGTTTTATGTTTTCAATTATAGTTGCAAACTCTGTATATGTCTTATACTTATTTTTCCTTTAGTAAAATATTAATTAAAAGTCTATCTAGAATATATTATTATTATTATTCGTATTCTGCGGAAACTCCAGAATCCATCTTCAATGAATTTGAATTGAATTCCAACGGCTCTGTAAAAGGACTTTTATGAACCGTTTTGGACTTGAAGGGTGAAGTAGATAATTTATTTCACAATACAGCATTATTTTAACTGAAGATAAACAAGGTTGAGTTGAAAAAAACTTACCTTGACACAATGAGAAATTAATATTACTTCATATATATATATTTTTAGTATGCCCAATAAATTTTAAAATTTAAATGAGCTTTTGAGGAACTGCTATGACTCAAATTTCTACATGTGTAAACACTTTATTTTCTTTAAAAACTATTATATATATGTGTGTGTGTTGTGTGTAAGATAGTTATTGATTATTTTAATGAAAATGAAAAGATTTTTTTTTTCCACAAAGTTAAAATTCCATCAGAAGTTCATGAGCGGCAGTCTAGGAAACCGCAGATTTTGACCCACGGCATTGAAATTTAAAAAATACTTAGTACAATGTATTACTTAAAGCTATCTGAATGGCTTGTTATGAAATCAAAGTTAGATGAGATCGAAGTCATTTTTTTTATCTAAAACTTTTAGTAGCTCACACATCTTTACGTTATAATTCTATAAATAACTAGGTTATAAAATGCAGCAAAAAATGAAAATAACAAAAGGCTGCATTGCAACTTTAAAACCTACTAATCCTATTTTAAATAACTAATTATTTAATTAAATTCTACATATTTATATATACATATATGCAAGTTTATAATGAATTTTAAAAGCAATAAATCCTTACCTTAGTAGCATTGCAGAAATCATGATCGAAAAGGAACAAATCGTCCATGTCCTTCTGAACATCATCAGTGACATTAACATCAAGTAGTTCCAAAACTGTCTGAAGAACTTTCTTGTGTTCTTCCACCTTTTCCAAAATCAAAGATGCGTTGGTGTTCTCGTCATCACAATCGTCGACAAATATTAGAGGATGGGCAATTCTCATCTATCATGATGAATAGAATACATTGTTTAACAATCAATAATAAAATAAAATTGCTTTAATTCACCATGATTCAAATTTTACTTAGATGACTGATTAAACCATTAAAATTTTTTCACGTCATCGGTTGAATTATTGAAAACATTCCAGACTTTTACGGAAAGGAATAATACGAAATACATTAAACTTTCCACAAGTTTATTCTCATACACAATTTTGTTTTGTGACTGAGAAGAAAGAATTAATAATAAAAAAAAAGAAAGTGTGAACTTTTGTCGATTTCAAGATTGTTTGGAGTTTTTCATACTTTTTATTTATTTATTTTTTTTTTTTTCACGTCCTAAACATAAAAAAAAAGACCAGGTTAAGGTAAAAGGGCTTGATGATTATGAAACAAAAATAGTTTAAATTTTCATGTAAACTTAATGAAAGAATTCTACTCAGAGAAAAAATTCGGTATTATCATGCAATGATAATATTCCAATGATAATATTGTTGTATTTCTTTTCTATGGATCAGAAATGCAGGAAATTTTTTTTTCAAAGCAGACCTTAATCAGTACTCAAGAGTAAAATAAAACTTTCAGGAACAAAATGCTTATTTTATTAATATTAGAATCGACACATTTTAACTGAGCAAAAATATTTTCAAATAGTACTCACAATTGCATGCAACCGATATTCAGCATTCTTCACGAAACCTGTCTCTAGCCGAACAAGAGAAGATCTTCCAATGGCGTTGAGTTTCGCCATTCTCCATTCCAAATCCAGGCGGCATTCCTTCCAGTCCGGGTCCAGCAGAGGCCACTCTCCAATGCCCATATTTGATAAAACATCGCGTAGATGTCGTTCAGAGGAGTCCTCTTTGTTTTCTACAGATGTGAACTTAAATGTTATTATTAGACATTCAATCTATTTCAAGGATTTTTTAAGAATAATATTTTTCTTATTTCATAATTGTATTTTAATCACAGATTGCAACTAATATGAAATGTATTCGAGCTGTATTTATTGAAGAAAAATGTCTTACGGATTATGATGTAACATATAATTATAGTTAATAGGTTTTTAATCTCAAATGTGAAAGAAGAATACTAATTAATATTTTGTCTAAATGTTCCTAGGAAGAATGGAGAGTAAATTAATATCTGGACTTACTAATATGAGTCTTTTACAAAAATAATTTTTAAGACGTCAATGCGATCCATAGTCTGTGTTTTGCATATTGATAGCTGTAAGTAAAGGATTTGAGTGTTTTTTGTTATTATTGTTGTTATATACGAGTAGAAATTGGTGTAACAGCTTTGCTACAGGCCTTATTTTAAAATAGTAACTATTTATTCATTCGATTCCTTGTTTTTAATTACTTGTTTATTATTTTTATCAATGACGAACAGTTATTTTTATTGGAGCGGGAAATTACCAGTGCATAATACAACGCATAATCCTTAAATTAAACATTAAAATTTTTAAAATGGGGGAGGGTTGAAACCCTCTACTCTCTCCCGTGTGTACGCCGTTTTATACACGCCTAATTGGTTTGGAAAAGGTTGTCATATGCTAGATTGTGGGAAAAAACATTAAGCAACCAAGACAGTTACAACTCAATAATTGTCAGGGAAAGATCCATTTGGGAATTATTTTGTATTTTTAAGATAAATACACGCGTCTAGGGAGGAAAAAAAAAGAGTAGGGGGAAAAAAACACATTATTGTTGTTTCCCACGTCAAATCTTAAAGACGAAGAATTTTTAAAAATGTCTAATATTAAAACAAGGAAACGCGAGAGCTTGAGAGATATAGAAGAGATGCATATGACTTTTTCATTTGTTCGTCCAATATTGCTGAAATCGGCAGAAAAATTAGTATATATATTATTTCATTGCCCTCTTGGTATAAAAAAAAGTTAACTATCCCTTCTTTAAAGCACATGTTGTATGTTAGAATGTGTATTTTGCGCAATCGCGCAAAAAAAAAGACTAAATCAAGTGATTCCTCGACTTCCAAAAGATTGAAAAATTCTTTTGAAGTGAAAAGGTTGTAAAATGTAATTCACACACTGATGAAATCCAATAAAAAAATAAGAAACGTTTTTTGCATATAATAAAAAAATATTAGGAAAAGAAATACATATTTCTGAATATTGTAATTAGTAAGACCATAATTCAAATTTATTTTTATAAATTTCTTACCGAGATTCATACAGGACTGATAGACTTGCTTGGTTTTCAACAAGGATTCGCTATCATTTATATGATGAGGTTCTTCCAAAATACCTAGAACAAATTTTATTTTATTATTCGAAATAAAAATTGTGATTTAGGTATTAATTTCTAGAGAACTGTGCTTAATGTTCTGATATTAAAATTTATTTATTTAGGGGAGGAAAATTACAAATTGAATATCTTTTTCTATAAATTGTTTTGAAATTATTAATAAATATGTAAATATAGAAGAGAGTTTTCCTTATACATAAGATCACTAAATTTGTTCATAGGTTAGAATCAAATTAACTTCAAATTCGTATGACGAGCAGTTACATAAATACTACTCGAAAATAAAAGCGTTCTTGTTTTAATTCCAAATTCCAAATTCCCAATGCCCCTTTAAAATGTGTTTTTGGGAGGTTTGATTTAAAAATTTGGAAATCAGATGTAAATTCTTCTTCTATAAAATAGTCAAAATTAGTTAATTTCTAAATTGTCCAACTGAAATTATTAATTTCAAGAAATAACAATGCACACACACATGTTGTTCTTGGTACACACACACACATATATATATATGAAATAGCTATGTTACAAAACTACTTCCAACATATATTTCAGCATAAATGTTAGATTTTGTAACACAAATTCAAATAGAATATATCAATGGATATATTAAATTATCTAAATTAATCATTACGCAGATTCGAAAGTTTTCAGATACTATGTATGTTGATCATACAATACATTTTATGTATTTATTTCAATTACTAATTTTAATATTTTTGTCATGTGAACTTAATTTTTGATAACACTTTAAATTTAAAAATAAAAATATATATGTTCATTTTTCATGATACTATTTATAGCAAAGAATAGATTCAGCAGTTTTTATTAAATTTATAATGCAAATGAAGAACTGAAACCGCAAATTAAAGTAAGATGACTTTTTCTTTCCTTTATGTCAAAAGTAATATTCCAATTCAGAATACATTTTTCTGACAGAAAAGTATTCTTTTAAACTATATTTTCAACAATCTAGCCCACAGAAAGTAATGTGTAACATTTTAATACAATTGTTTGATAGAATCTATTTTATTTTGGTTCATAAAAATCCCATTTTTCATTTCCTGTTTTGTAACATCGAATGTGTATTTTTATTTGCCAAAAAATTGTTTTTGTACAGTGTTTGCAAATTAAAAGATTGCATGATAAGCGGGTACTAATGTTTAAATTCACTTGAATCTAATCTTTATATAATGAGCTTCCATACTTTTACTCCTGGAAAGAATTCGATGTATAGAGATTTCGATATAAGGAAATACGTATTGAGTATTTTTCATCAGTTACTTAAAACAAAGTAAAATTTAATCAACAACAAGAAATTTATTTTATAAAATGTATAAAGGTATGTATGTAATTTACAAATTTGCTAAGAATGCTCTAAAAATTGAACATTTGCACACACACACACACACAAGCGAAGTTTTAACTTATTTATCGATAATGTAATTCCTAATGTCTTTTTGAGCGTAATATTTCACCGAAGTCGTTTCAAAGTAATATTCACTTTTATTCAAAGAGGTAAACATTTCATCATGTACCTCAGGAATAAATTTCAAACCGTATCGGACAGTTTGAAATAATTCTATTACTTGTTTTCTTGGTGTTTTTTCAATTAATTCACCTTCTTAGCTATCGTCATCTTTGGTTCCTATCTTAATCAAAGCAATAATCTAATATGTCCTGATCAAAGAGGTAATTGGCCATAATTAAGTTCTCACCTACGTGTAAAAATTGTTCCATATTTAAAAATTTTTTCGATAAATAGAAACTGTGTTTAAATTGAAGAGTCAAGGTTTCTGAAGAACTCTGATATAATATAGAAATTTTTGTTGTACAGAAGTTCGAATTAGAGAACTTTGACTGCATATTCTAATACCGTAGCGTTTTTTGTGTGAAGAAAAGGTTCCAATCTTGGATCCTGTTTTTGAACACTTTAGACAGAGAGTTTTAAAAGTAAAACAAGAATAAACCATTTAATTTGATGCATTTAATACCATTAATGCACAAATGAACTTACTTTTAATGTCCAAATCTAGTTGTTCTTCGTAGACATCGAAACTACTGAAAACGCTTCGTCCATCTGGTAAAGGATATCGATGGTGAAAACCGCCGCAGGAGAAATCGAAGAAGTCATCACAAGGATCTACACTTCTGTCCATCAATTGAATAATTTTTGCGGCTTCAACAAAATTAATGGAAAATGACATTTGCTGAATTAGGATAGTTAGGACATATATGCATAAAACTAATCAATCAGAAAGGAAAATAATAAGTTTTGTTAAATTTTTTATTAGGCCTATAGTAAAGGAGTAAAATCATTGAAAAAGTATTGACAAAATCCTGAGAGTTGATATTCTCAATTGATTTGAAAAATACAAGAAATTTAAATGATAATACTAAAGGTTTTCCTCATTAAAAGCAAATAACTATATAAGTTTGCTACTTTAATAAAAATGCAATGATTAACCTCTAATTTCACAGATGAAACAAAACAAAAAAAAAAAAAAACATAAAATTATTATTTCGTTCGAAAGGTAAAAGCTTCTAATGAAAATATAAATTAAAAACATTATTTATCTTAACATTATTTCATTGTTTTGTTCTTTAAGAGGCATTATATATTTGTATATTTCATGTGTTTTTAAAGTTTAAACTAACCAACTAACTGCGTATTATAGCGTGGTATTTTTACACTTTATTTTTCGGTGTATTGAAAGAAATCATAATCTGAAATCATAATGCTAAGACTATAAATTATTTTCATTAATTAAAATTCTTGGTTGCCTTAAATTACTTATGATGGACCAAAGAATTTACAAAAAATACATTTATTTATACTAAATTTAAATTTCAATATTTTTCGAACATTGGTATAATTATCTTTTTAAATTTAAAAGCAAAAATTAATAACATCGTATAAGTAATGTACTAAAGACCTATGAATAAAAAGATGAGATAATACAAGGGTCTATGAGTAAGAAGGAGGTGTTATAAATAATTTCTAATGATTTGCGAGTAAAAAGATGAAATCTTATAAATGATGATCTTTGAATATACAAAATGAGATCTTGTAAATCATGTGATAGTTATCTGTGAGTAAGAAAACTAGATCTTATAAGTAATTACTAATAGTCTGAGAGTAAAAATATAAGATCTTATAAATAATGCACTAACGATCTATGAGTAGAAAATGTAAAATATTTCATAAAATTGCAAAATGTTTCTCAAAAATTGAAGGACTAAGAGTTTAAGTGAGCTTTAAAATTGTCTTTAAAAAAAAAAGACTGAGCTTACAAGGAGAGCACTCAGATAAAAAAAAAAATTTCTCTCCATTCATGAATGCCATCTAAATGGTAATTATTATGAATGTAATGTTAATGTTTATGACTTATGAATTTGTACATATCACCATCACATCTAAATCATTGTACTTGCTTAGTTGAAATAAAATAAATGTTGGAATAAAATTAGTTAGTTGAAATGAAAATTTTCTTTTCCTGCACACAATTTTTTAAAAGCGTTGCCACTTATCCTTAAGTAAATGACTTGTAAGGTTTTAGATCTTTAAAAAAAGATTAAGATTGTTTATCAAAATCGAAGAGAAAAACGCGTTTAAGGGAGCCATCTTTATTTTTCATTGTGTTCAATGCGCTTTGATACGATCTAAAGAAGCAGGATAGCACAGATTTGAAACCTCCATACTGTGCTCAAGAATTCAAAACAGGTGGTAGAGATTTAAAGAAATATAAAATATCTAGACAAAAGGAAGGGAGAATAAGAAATTCGATAGGATTATAATTCCCTAAAATTCAAAATGACCAATACAGGCAAAGAAATATGAAATTTAAGACATATAAATTTATTAAAGGAACTAAAAAAAACATTTTTCAGTGATTTTCAAATCAAAGGGAAAATCACTTTAACTTAAACATTCGTTTTTTCATTAAAAAAATTTAAAAAAGGTTTAAATAATTTTTATAAACAAAATCTGATCTATAATTTACTTCGCTACATTGAAATGATCGAATAAATTTCATAAGTTTTGAATACAATTGAGTTCTTCATGAAAACGTTATGATTATTTACGAAATGAAAGAATTTTACGAGATATAATGAGACTGGACTAGTAAATGACTAGTAAAAGATTGAGACCTTTACAAATTAAATAAATGTCTTACCAGCAAGTACGCATTCCTCGTTATCACAACTTTTTCGAGACACTGCTGCTGCCAACGAATGCTCTAAAAAGAAAAAAAAAAGGAGAAAAAAATGAATAAATGATTACATGGTTTTGTTATCATCATAAGTGGAAAATACATATGTAATCGTTTTAAAAATAATTTTACTAAATGAAGAGTTGACAATAATTACAGTCTTCATTGGGTTAGTCAGAATCTATCGTAGTTTTTTTCTTTTAAGAAAATTAGGATAGTCCTATAATTTTATTAGCGCTTATGATACTGGTTTATCTAATTGAGTGTTAAAAATAACTTTGGTTGTTTAAAACGCCTGAAGTATCAGCCCTGGTTTGTAATGTAGGTTTTGCATGCTATTAAAAATTAGTCCTACGTTTAAGCTAATTAAGGCATGAAAAATATTATTTAGGACCAAATTATTCCATTTAAATATATATTCTACAGAGATAAAGTAATCATTAAAGCTGAATTAAGACTATTAATAATAAAAAACTAAAGTCATAATAATGAGTTGACAACAATACAAAACTTAAAGCTATTTATACTATGTTCAAAATTTATCATACTTTTGTCGAATTGCTTAATTAAATCTAATTTTGCTGAAGTAGTTATTGTTAGTTAAGAAGAAATAGTATTAGTTTTATATTTTATTTTAAAGTTTTTTTAAAAACATATAAATTATTTGTGGACTTCAGTTCTTATATAAATTAAACCAACTATTTTCAACTTAAGAATTATAAATAATTACATAAACAACAAAAATTTAAGACGTGTATTTTTTCTAAGCAAACAACTAGAAAAACTTCTAATTCAATTAATTCTATTAGCAAGTAATTTCAGTTATATCATTATAAACTGTCTACCAAATCAGAAAATCCTTTTTTGACCTGGTAGTTACTTACAATACTTCTTGCTTTCAGCTTTCATTTTTTCATTTGGTACTAACTTCCGTAAGAAAGCTGAGATAATAGTGAAAGCGATATACAAATTTATAAAGTCGCAAATAATGTTATACACGTTTTTACATTAATCGAAGTGATATATTGTTTGTTTCTTAGCATACCAGTTATTTTACAATATTGCATTAAATTATAAAGCAGTAATAATCCAAAGCAATGCAGTCACAGTACAATAATCAGTCTCAATGATTTCAATAATCAAATAAATGATAACATTATCAGTGATCTCATTAAATGATGGCAAAAATAATTCTTATATAAAATTTAACAATTATAATAAAAAATGTAAATTTCATTTTTATCCTTATAATAAAAAAATACATCGCTTTACTTTTCTTTTGTTATGTAACTAATACTTACACGATGAAGAAGATAAGGAGTTTTTTTCTAGGACGCACACGAATTTCCTCTTTGAAGCCAATAACTTTCCTTCAATCTGAAGTCCTATTAATTTGTATAAGTGTTATTGAAATACATGCATCATAATTCTTTTTTGGTTGAATGACTGTGCGTTTGTATGGCTACAGAATGTGTTGTAAAAGAGAAATATAAAGCGGAATTCATTCAAAAATAAAATAGCAAGCAGCACTCAAAAGAGATGAAAAACATTAGCTATACTTATAATACGCCTGATATGATCGAAAAACTGAGTTCTGTATTTTTAAACTAGTAAAACATTATTTCTAAGTTATACTGCATAACATATAATTATTCTAAATAATGAATTAACATTATTTCGTAAGACAGTGCTATCTAAGTAAGTTTTATTCCGATCATTACATTTAACACCAGAGAAATATTTCATCTGTGATATTTTTGCAAATCAACGTATATTTATCAATTTTTTTTCCTTTAACAAATATTTTCATTGTATCATTTGATTCATATTCAAAATAAATCATATTCTCCAATTGTGTTCAATCAAATTAAAAAAGAAACACGGTATTCTGTTGAGTTTAATTAAATTTATTTTAATCAAATCGTTATTAAAATCCCCCTCACAACAAAAAAAATCTAGACAACCACTATTTTCTTTTTAAAAAAATTTAACTAAAAATACTATATTAAATCTAAAAAAGGTGGAATGTAAAAGCTAAGAAATAAAAATAATTTTTTCAAAAAATAAAATTTTTCATTCAAGAAACCAGGTAATTTTTTCCATTCATTTCGAAGTAATTGATTACAGGTAAAAAAAAAAAAAAAAAAAAAAAAAAACCCGAAAAGCGAAATTGAAGAAGGTAAAACTTTGGAAGTTATAAGTCCACGGCATAAGATTACTACAATCTAAAAGTTAGTATTAACTATTATCCGATTAAGAATGATTTTGTTAACATCAAAATAAACCATCATTTAATAAACCATGCTTCAAAATATCCTTTACTCTGAGAATGAACTTATACATAGATATCGTGCATTAATATTAAGAACTCTATTCCCCCCCTTTATCGAACAAACCTGACGATTACTGAAATAGCCTACAGTCCAGAAGAAATTATATTTCTATTGAATCAGAACAAAATGGCTATTATTACAAATAAGAAGATGATTTAAATGATATAAGATTATATATATAATTAGCTGATTAAAATAGTAATATACAAGCATGTCTCTTCAACATGAAAATTTTTTAAAGGACATAAAGAAAATTATTTAAAAAAATAAAAATTATAATGATTTCAAAAAAATAATTTGAAAAAGTTTTTAATTAGTTTGAAATTATTTTTTTAAAAAATAGAAAGGGGGCGAGATAATGAGGCGAGGATTTGAACTAGGTCAGGCAGTTAAAACGTGGGTGTTTAATTAACTATACCAGATTTAGATAATTAGAGAAAAGCAAAAGAAGTCGAAAACCCAAACTATAGAGAGTTAGAATTTAAAAGAATATTTTACGGAATTTAATTTTGGGATTTAAAGAATATATATAAGAAAGAAGATTTTGAATAAAAGTTATTAATATCATTCATGTTGTTGTATAAATTTGGAGCGGTTTTTTTTAAGAACTATCATTTCATAATAAGAAGTTCAAACTAATATCATTAAATTCGAAACAGAAATTTAATTTTTCAACAAAAAATAAAGGTATATGAATAACCATCTTCAGAAAATTACATTCTGCTACAAACAGATGAATAAATGTAACAGTCTTCAAAAAACTATGCGAATATAAATAACATGATGCAAAGAAAACCGTAACATCATGTACGTGATATGCGCCAGAATCATGTGCAGCAAAGATAAGATCTACTTCATTGGTTACTTTAATATCAAATTTTAAAAATTCTGAAACTAACTTCGAAAAAATTGCTATGGGGTGCATATCATGTTCAGCTATGGTTTCAACGAACCGAATTTCGTGTCTCAGCACCTTTCCAATTTTGTACTACATCCCCCTTCTCCCCACACACTCTCACTTCCTGTTACACTATCACGCGCAAAATTAAGATAATTTTTTTAATTATATCTGTTTTTACAAAAAGTATTGAACCAAAAGTAATAATCATGTTGCCGAAGAATTATGCAAATATTCAAAGTTCAATGCGTAAGCATACACATGCGTGTCTGAGTAGTTATGACTGTGGGTTAGGGATTTCATGCATGAAGGGCTGTCAGCGATTTGTGTGCTCGTATTCCGTGTTCCTTGCAAGAGTTGGGATATATTATAAAATATCAAGTAAAATAAGTAACCATGAACGGAATGAGAAGGAGGATTGTCAGTAGATTGGAGGTAGGCCAATCTCAAGCACAGCAATTTCAAAACACTAGATTGATATCGAGAATACCTGGATAAAGTTGACCAAGATCCCATCAATAAACGAGGATTATTTGGAACTTTTACGTATCTGTATCTGGAGAGAACCGGGGACTCGACACCATTCCTATCTCACCAGGGAACAGGATCATTAGAGCGGTGGAGTGTTAATGGTTTGGGCTGACATTGTGTTGGATGGCTATACACCCCTGCGTGTGTTTGACAATGGCTCCATGACTTCTATAAGATATAGAGAGGAGATCTTAGAGATTTTTGTTCGATTTTTCAGAGGAGCAGTTGGTCCTGGGATCTTTTTAATTGACGACAACACTCTTTCACACAGAGCACAATTGGTAGACGATTACCTAGAAAGTGAGAATATTCTTCGCATGGATTGGCCGGTCAGATATCGTGACCTTAACCCTATATAGTATGTCTGGGACACCCAGAGAAGAGCAATAGCATCTCGCCATATCCTCCTCTGAAAATTACCCGGAGCTAAACACTGCCTTGTTGCAAGAGTGGGATCAACTGCCAAGCTCCTCAATTGCCTCTTATCCAGTATGCCTTCATTCTGTGTCACCTGAATGACTATGCAAGGAGACCATACCCCATATTAGGCTCATTTTCAGTTCGATATTATAATGTGGAGCTTGGACATTCGAGCACTATGAGCTCAACTGATAAACATGAGTATATAAAATGACTTTTGAATGGTACATCTCTTTATCTGTTATAACTTTACATTCATACCAATTTTAATAAAATCTGTCAATTAGTTTTTCAGAATTTCGTCATAATGTGCAAAACTTTTCACACGAGTGTATGTACACTCTATAACAAAAAAAAAGCGACGCACCTAGAAAGAGTTGCCTGATTGTAATGACATTCGTATGTAAAGACATTTGGACCGAGCATGCAAATGATTAAAATTTGGTGTCCATTGAATGAATAGCGGGATCTACAGCGCATTTAAACTGCGCACACAGCAGGTGTATATAAGAAGCGATTCTCAATCGGATGGTCAAATTTTCTGCTGCATTACGATTTCGGACACCTTTCAACTACTGAAAAAATGCCTCACTGCAGGATTCGAGCTCATTACGAGCAACTGTCAAAATTTGAAAGAGGTCGTATCATTGGATTGAAAGAGGCAGATTGGGCAAATCGGAGACTAGCTCATCATATGGGTCGAAACGAGGCGGCAATTAGAAGATACTGACAAAAATGGGTGGACAATGGCAGATTTCAGCGCTATGAGATTAGCGGTTGACCTAGGGCCACAGCAGATCGGAAGGACAGAGCGATTGTCAGATCAGATGTCACAGAGCCTGAATCATCGTTATCAACCATCAGACAAGCGACCCGCAGAGTCTTAGAAAAATTTGTTGCATCTGCTAAAAAACATGAAAAAATTGTAAAAGGGATATAGGGATTCGAAAATTATTACAGAAAGTTAATTTGAAAATTTTTTGGGTAGAGGTATAATAGCTCTATCCACACATCAGGAAACACCTTAAGCTTTGGGAGTGGTAAAGATTAGTGATGTGGATTTATATAATGGACACAGACAAAACAAACACTCAAATTTATAAATAAGATATAGATTTATCCTGCAATAAAAACTGATGAGAATCCTTTACTTTTTAAGCGATTTAAAATAAATCAAATTCCTTTTTGAAAAAAATCATTAAAATGAACATCTTTTGAGAAGAAAAGTGTGAGAAAAAAAGGCGGGGGGTCAAAATATATCACCAAAAATAAATTTGGAAGAAAATTGGCAAGACTAGGCTTACGCCTCCTTCCACACATCTTCGATGCACTCTAGGAAGTTTCGAATGATATAACAACGGTAGGTATTTGTATAACGGATAAACAAGCAGACTTTCAAAAACTTACGCATAACATATCACTTATTCAAAAGAAGTTTTGCTCACACATGAGCAGCTGATTCTCATGTATCGTATAATATATACACTTTTCCTCAAATATCACATACATTTTATTAAATATCTTTCCTATATCCCACAAATATCTAATTATACATCTCCCATATATCTTATCATCACGTATATGACAAATATCTGCGTACCTTAAAATTATTTTATTTTACTAAAAAATTAAGGACATAGCTAAGTGTTTACGTACTTTAACTGAATATTAAATTGTACAAAATTTACATTTATTTAATCTCAGTTTACAATTCTTAAGAACATATAAGTTTTATTTTATCACTTTATTCTCAGTTTTCGCTATAAGTAATTCAGGCAACTGTATCAAAAATTAATATTTAATTTAATGTATAAAAGCTCATATTTAAACTTTAACTTGCATATTTTTAATTTAGGAGCTTCAATCCGTGTATTCGTTGTAGATGTACGTTTCAGAAAGATCGATTATTTTAAAGTTTTTCGAACCTTCTTATTCATTCTAAACCAGATCTTATTCCTTTTTAAAAAAAAAATAAAAAATATATAAATAAACTTCCTTTTCAAATGTTCCTTGTCAACTGTGTGTTTTCAAACCATTGTAATCACATAGTCAAATCATCCCTCACACTGATTACGAGAAAAGCCAAGAAACATCAAAGAGATTATGATTCCATTATTATTATCTTATGAAATTTGCTTATTAAATAATTGATGTTCTTGAGTAGTTAGAAAATTGCTTTTGAGTGTCTAATTTAAATTCATAAAACTAATTAATATAATGAGTGTAATAACGCATAAGTTAACTGCAGTTGCTAAGTGATTAAAATTTTTTTTTATTAATATACGCTATTTAACTGCCCATATAAAAAGTGAATATATAAAGCAAATGAATTAGTATTGATTTATTAACGATGCATAGGCTCTATGTGACATATTTATAAGTAATAATCACACATAATTATTATAACATGTAAACAAATTTGTATATGGTTTGTAATTAATTGTATGAATCATTTAGGAATATCCATGCAAAAATAAAATGTGTGAACGGTTTTAACGAACTTTGGAAATTTTTAGTTCAGAATTTCTTATTACCCACAGCATTACCATTATGTTATAAAGACGGAACTCTTACTTGATATGAAAAGAAAGGTCTTAAAAACAATCACAATTTCGATTTCTTTACACAAAATAGTAATTTTTTTTTTTTTTTTGAAAATTTTTAAAATGAGAATGTGTGCTTCTAATGAACACTTCTTAGCTTCGCCTACG
Source organism: Nephila pilipes (assembly GCA_019974015.1). Taxonomy (NCBI): domain Eukaryota; kingdom Metazoa; phylum Arthropoda; class Arachnida; order Araneae; family Nephilidae; genus Nephila; species Nephila pilipes. The sequence goes on along the minus strand of BMAW01019467.1, from coordinate 19,085 downwards.
ATTGGATGAAGCTTTAAATACCTAAAATTTGATAAATTAACACAGTTTGAATATTAAAACATAAGAGAGCTGTGCTACGACTCCTTTGTATTTATAACACATGCACCATTGACCAAAAAGTAATTTTACCGCGCAGTGAAACTTGGAGACAAATAGCAAGAGCCTTGAACACACACTTCCGTATTTATTTTACTTGATTCCATGTTCTGTTGAACTAATTGCTGTGACGTCCAAATAATTCATTGACTTTTGACTTATCGCATTGTCGAAGGTGATTAAACATACCACAGGAAAAAGAACCAAAACTGAACCTTGTTAGCACACGAAATTATTCTGCACGGCTAATTCAAACGTCGCTTCTTTTATAATTTGCTTGTTACAATCTTGTCAACTCTGTTTCATATACATCGCAAAAAAAGGAAAGATACAATGGGCTCATTCATTACCGCAAGTAATTGATTAAATTATTGTGTACGTTGTAATGTTGTTTAAGGCTCCAAAATATTTCTCACGATTCGAAAATTTCTTGCGTAAAATCAAGAATATATTTTCGAAACAAATTTTACCCTGAATCAAGCAAGAAGTTCGAGGTTTTTTTTCAAAATTTGCTTAAAAAATAATTTTAAGTTATTCAGGGTTTACACATACACGAATACCAATACTAACAGGTAATAACTGTTTCGTGATTCAATAATTATTGCCTACTTAAGTCAACTAATTCAAGGGGAAATTATTATACTACTAAATGATTGATTTAATTAGGAAATTTTGTTGATATCCATTTGACTTAAACCACTTCCTAAATTCTTTTCGCTCATGAGGTTGTGAGATCTTATTTTGATTGATTCATCTAGTTTGATTTTATTCTGTACTATTGATTCTACTTCTTACAGCAAGCCCACATTCATTTCTGTTTATGTAAATATGTTAAGAGTAGAAACGAATTATATCATCTGGATTTGTTTATAATAGCCTGTTTAAATATAAGAGATATGGATGTTTTAAACTAGAGAAATTGATTTTGAGAATTTTCTCAAAATCAATTCAATCAAACGATGCTAAAATGCTTTAAGACTGATATAACAGAGTCAGTGTATTCGGTACCATTTGTGTACGATATAAGAGGAAACATTTATTCCTAAATCTTCTGAAAATGGTTGATAAGTTTCATGTTTGTTCTGTGGTGACCCTTCTGAAACTGCTTGCATCTTCTCACTATACAATCAAGATAAGAAGATAACCTTCTCACCTTGTCATGAGAAGAATTTCTACCTGAAAATTACAAGTATTCTGCGTGTGCGCCTGCGGAACTCGTGCAGCTATCAGAAGCACACAGCGGTGGTGGGTGGGAAAGGAGTTCTTGCCTTGCCGTTATCCGAATGCTGTCCTGGTAATTCCTTCGTTGTCCTTCCCTCCTTCTGAACTGTTTAGATTTCCTTCTTTCCATCGACGGCCCAGACTAGTAGAGTTCCTTCTGGACCAGCAAATGATATCTCGCACCGGAAGATTTACAGTTCTCGCTACGCAACTAACTAGAGTTCTGAGACAGTTTGTTTGGACACTAGAATTTTGCTTGCATTCATGTCTTTGAGGATACTCGACAGTTGTTCCTCACTATGTTCTTTTTCAGTTATCCAATAGTTATTAATTTTATAAATATTTGAACTAACTTCATTACTATATTTAAATGAGTGGTGTTCTCATGTAAAATACTCACTTAAATGACAGACAGATATTAATATTTTAAATGTTAAATTGTTCTGAAACATTTGCAACCTACTGATTTGAGTCAATTGAAGTGTGGCACATGTTTACGCATCTAATTACTCCTTTAGATCTGAGGTTTCGTAAAGATGTAGGTTTTTTTTTTTTTTTTTTGTTTTTTGCATTTGTTATGTAGTCATAACTGCTGTTTGCATTTGTTATGTTGTCATAACTGCTGTTTGCATTTGTTATGTAGTCATAACTGGAACAGAGGTGTGCAACTGTTTTGATTTAAAACCGGAAAATCTGGTTAGAGTAGCTTATTAAAGTATGTAACACGTTTTCGGTTAATGATTGTTTGTCTCGGTTGAATGTGTTTTTGTGGTTTGGGAAACTTTGAGAAGGTAGGGTTGACGTTTTAAGTATGACGAAAAATTGAGGCTTAGAATACCAAAGGCGAAGAAACTTCTTATCCAAAAATATTGAAGGGAGGCAACATAAGTAGCTTCTATTTACTACAAAGGAAAGGATTCACTTGGAATTTGATCCTGACGGACAAGCAGTGAATGCAGCCTTCCCCAGGGGTGTAATGAATCAGTTGCTGAAACCGATGCATGACAAAACGCCATTCAACACGCCATTCTTATTTGTTGGTGTTTACTTTACATAAAATTATAACTATGACATACAACCACCTATACTCTCAGAACTTGGCACCGGCAGATTAATTTCTGTATGCAAGGCTGAAATAGAGGAAAATTTGGAATATCAAGGCAGTTCAAAATAATGTCACGAACTAACTACGAGATATTCCAAGTGATTTCCAGCAGCTCGGGGATCACACCAACCAATATATAGCTTTACAAGAGTCGTATGTAAAATAATTGATGCTAAAAATGTATTGACTGTACATTTTGCTTTATTTATGAGCTCGCTCCTAAACATTTTTTTAAAACCACAACGCTTATTATAAATGATGTCAATTTAACTAGGAGTTAACATTTAGAGTAATTTTCTAACTTTATGAATTTTTAATAGTTGCAATTCATTTTTTTTTTCAACGTCTGTTGAGCCGACTGTCTACAAATCATTAGATTTTGTGTATGTAATGTCTCATAATTCTAAGGAATTTCTACTTTCATCCTCAAATCTGGGTTATTTTATCTATCTGAATGCAAAAAAGTACATCCAATAGCGCAAAAAATAATGAAGTTTTCTGAAAAATTACATTTTCCGCCAGATTTTTGAAGATGTGCATGTTTTTGCGATAAACTTATGAACAAATCTTGATTTACAACGAAAAATAAAAACCTAAGGAAATTTGCAGTGTATAAGCTCTTAAATTTTAAGAGCTTGTATATTTAAAAAGTAATAGTGCTTGTATTCCAAAAAAAAAAAAAAAAAAAAAAAAATTGCAAATATAAAATTTTGAGTCAAAATAACTCTAAAAAAATTCATTTTCAAAAAAAAATAAAAAAAATT
>BMAW01019465.1:0-14937 GCA_019974015.1 Nephila pilipes | reverse complement strand
GATTTTATTTTTTACATTAACATTTGTACTAAACACATTATTTCATGTAGAATTTTCGTGCTATAATCATTTACTTAAATGAATCAAAAAACGCCACTTGGAAGAATAAATTAGATTTTATACTTACTTTTGGATATTATTAATTTAAAGTCTTAACAAACTGTGTAACGGGAGAAGAATTTGATATTTATATAATTTGATAAATTTCTTCGTTTGTGTCTTCTTTGTAAGGTTAACTCGCATTTATTTTTCTTCACATTAAATTATGAAATGGATTTAAGTTTCCAAAAATATCCCTAAATAAATATCTATAAAAAATGTAAAATTTCAAAAAAAACCCATAAAAACAATAAATATATTGTATCGTTTTATTTCTTATTTTAATCAATAATTTCAGTTTTTAAAATAATGATTATTTCATTATAAGTTGTAAAAAATGAACGCTTCAGAATTAAAAACTTTTTAAGCTTTCCAACTGTAACAAATTACTAATACTCACATTCTGTAATATATTACCTGGAAATTTTTTTCTCTCGTATTGATAAAATAAATACTGAAAAATGAAACATTTTTAAATGCATTATTTTTTTATAATTTCAAAGCCAGGTGTTTGGGGTAGCTTACATGTAATCACTAGTTTTTTTTTGATGATAAGATACCGAAATATATCTGAATTTTAAAAAGCTGAACTACAGTTTCCTAATAAGAGATGCTAAATGACTTTTCTCTTTAAATTTATATTTTTAAACTTCACTCTTCGAATAATTAGTAATTAAAAGCGTGTATGCATCTTTATATTTATTTATATGTATAAATATTAAACGTAAATTTCTCCACATGCTTTTGGTTACTAATTATTCATAGATTCAAGTTTACAAAACATCCATTTGTGTAAAATTTCTCATCATTTATTTTCTGTATTAGGATAACTGAAGTACAGCTAAAACCTTTTACATTTTTTCACAATCTCAACCAAAACTAGGAATTTTTATATAATCTTTACTGAAGATCTTCATTTGAATTAACGATACAAATATTTATGTTTCGCGCATACTCAGTTAAAAATTATTTATCATAAATACTTACAATTAATTCTATGAATGTTTAAGATATTAAATTCAAATTTTAATATTGTGCATCGCTAGCAATGTTTTATGTATTCCTTAAGTCTTGAACAGTTTGGTTAAAAACTCTGCAGTGTATCATCAAGACATGCTGAAAAATTTGGTGAATAAAAAGACTTTTTCACATGGAAGCAAAGCTGAGATGCTGAAACTTTGATATGCAAAAAAGTATGAGTTTTTGCAATATTTATTATGAATCTAGTTCTAACTTTGTTCATTATACTATACCAATTATTAAATAAAGCGTCAACATCGTAATGTAATAATTTGATGAATTTGGAGATCGTTAAAAATATGTATAAATGACATTGTTGGTAACGTTAAGAATTTTATATGATTAAATTCAAATTTCTTTCCCATCAATCGAGCCTATTTTGCAATTATATGACATGCATTAATCATATTACTTAAATTTGGAAAATAACCCAATACTTATGAAAACATTCCTATTAAACGATTCATCAAAACTTATGGTCTGTTTTCATTACAACCAGGCATCATTTTTCTGTAACTCTAACCAACAATTAAATATGATAAAAATACAGATAATTTTTTTGTGATATAAAACGATTTATGATAATGAATTCGTACCATTAATACTTTAGAATAAACTAATTTTTTTGACTTCTAAATGTGGGATTAAGGATACATTTCTGAAAGTTAAAATTGTTAACAAAATTCGTTATGAATGCATTGAGTAACTATCGGTCAACTTCACTGAACTAAATTGTTTTAAGCGTACTGTTCTAAATGACAAAATTAAACGGGACAATTTTCTCTCACAGTCGAATTTGTTTTAACTGAATTGAAAGATCTAGTTAACGACGGGAATTTTCCGCTTAAAGATAATTGCAAATTTGTATTTAAAGTATAAAAGACTATAGAAATGGAAACATGAACAATTAAACATTGATAGAGCGTATATGAAATATTTTCGTATTTTTTTAGAAAAAAAATATATTCCCATTAAAATTTAAAGCTACTGATTAAATGTGCACTATGTTGCCCAGGCACAAATGCTAATGTAAAGAAGGAATATTTGCTTAGTGTAAGTTGTTCTGAAGTGAGTGCGCTATGCAAAGAAAAATTAGACTTCCCCGGAAAAAATTAATTCAACAGGAAACTATAATCTTAAGGAATAAAATTTACATGAAATGAGTATAGGAAAATCACTCTTTATGTTACTTTAATTTAAAAATGCAATTGATTGAGGAAAGCTCAGTTTTTTTTCTTCAGAAATCTAATTATCATTTATAACGATATACAGTTGGTACTCCTTTTGTAAAAAAAATTTGCTCATCTTACATTATCACCAATCACAGAGAGTAAACGCTAAGTGTAATATTTCTGGCAGCACCAGCAACAACGTCTATGAGTCCAAACAAGCTGACGATGTACGAAGCATTATTTTTTTAAAACATGTAAATGCGCTTGTGGTTTCTTGGTCTAATATTCATTGACGAATATAGGATGCTTTTCTTGGTTCAAATCGTGATACAAATATAATTTTTTTTTTTTGTTTCTTTTTTTTTTTCCTAACGACTGAAAAAAAATATTTCTTTTGCTTAAAGAAAAAAAAAATTTTACCATTTAACACGTGAAATATTTTTCAAGTATTCTTTCTTATTCTTTATCAGTTTGTAGCTTTACTGAAATTCATTGGATTAGATTAATTAAGAACTCGAGGAATATTACGTTTTAAAAGGGAAAATATACATTTGGAAATTTTGAAGACCAGACTAATTCCACTTATAATTGCGTCTCTCGAGTTTTCTCTATTTTTAACAAGAGACTGGAAAGTAGAGAAAAGAATGTAGATGTATTAGAGCAATTTCTCTCTCTATATCAATTAGAAGATAAATTAGAAAGGATTCGGGAGCAGATAATGACGCTCGTAATTAATTGTTAGATGACGGTATTTCGTATAACATATACAAAAAAGATTTTGAGGCTTTTGAAGCATTCCATTGACGAAATTTTAATTTGAAAACCAAAGTGAGTAGAATTATTTCGAAATATTCAAATTGTGAGAACAAATAATTATGAAGCTAAACAGGTAATGAGATTACTAGAATAATCATTAAAAGAATTTGATGAAAATAATCGTGAATGGAGTGGTGTTTGAAATACTTTTGTGAAAATACAAGAAACCCTTCATTTTAAGCAATACGTATTATCGTGTGGTATTTGTGAAAGACAGAAATGATACAAATTACAGTTTTTACATTAAATAGTAATTATATTGCTAATTTTCATTTTAAAAAGTCTGATAATAAGATATATAAAATTTTAGTGTTATAAATTATGAAAAATAAATTCTTAATCCTAATTTATTTGTTGTAAAATATTTAATTGTATCTATTTATTCAATTGTAAAACATATTTTAAATATATATGTCAATTTTCTAATGACATAAACTTTAGAACCAATTTTTATAAAATGCATACAAAAAAAATAGTTTAAAAATATCCATACGTTTTTTATACATACATGGAAAATATACATACATGAAATTTTTAAGATTTTGAATTTAAAGAGAGAATCAAGAATTAAAATGAGATATAGAGAGATTACTATTTTATAAGTTATGAAAATGCTTTTTATCCTAATAAAAAGAAACTGAATGTATTATACTTTAACAGCAAAATGTTACATGTTATGATACAGAACGATAACAATAAAGTTCTTTTTATAGAAACTGTAAGAATAGTAAAAATAAAGCAGTTAAAAATTAAGAAAACAGTCTTAGATGCAAAAGAAATGAAATAAGTTACGTAGGTATTATTAAACACTTTTCTGAAATAAATAATACTTTTGAGGTTTATAATGATTTGAAAAGAATTAAATATATTAATTTTAGTTCAAAGAAAAAAGAATTACGCAGTCTGAAAGACTTTTTAGGTAATAATGACAAAATAAACAGATAATGTTTACATATTTTAAGCGTATTACTAACAAAGTAATATATAAATATCTTATTAATGAAATCAATAAGGTAAATAATAGTATTGAATTTCTAAGATAAGTCTTATAAATGAATATATGAATAGGACTAATTTCCAAAGATTTATTTGAAAAACGCAAGTAATTTCTTTTAATTAAAAGTATTGCAATTTAAACATATTACAAATATAACAAAAAATGAGCACATTATTTTTAATTATAATAACATTAAAGATCTGAAGAATGTGCTAAAATGTAATTGTACAGATTATAAGGATTTTATAATAAATAAAGCACTCACGTATCATTACTCAGGATTATGGCATAGTAAAGCATAAATTTTGACTAACTTGATGAAAATGGTTATGGGTTTCAGGATTTAGATCTCTAATAGTAGCCATTTCATTCAGAAAAGGACTTTTAATACGAGTTTTGTTCAACATACTGTTTTTTTTAATGAACCTGTTGTAGCATTCAATAAATAAAAGTACTGCATTAATAAAGACATTTATGGTGAAAGTCTTAAAACTTAAATCGGGGTTAAATAACAGAATATTAAAAAAATCATATTTACAAAAAGTAAATAATTTTTTATGTTGGCAAAGCTCTAAGTGTTTATACATTTATTTGCCATTATTACAATAATCCAGTTATTAAGGAGCATCTAGAACTCAAGAATACTTATTTAAATATAATTTTAGTGAACAAAAAATAATAAAACAAATGCAGCTTTCTATACAAAATTAAGAATACAAATGAATAAAATTAAATTTCTTCAGATATTTATTACTCCCAAATTTTATAAGGATTCCATCGGATCTAATGTCATTAAGTGTTATAACACTTACGTTACAAAATCAGATAAATCGTATAAATATTACAATATACTAATAATAAATTTAATAAAACTAATAATTTTAATTCAATAGTTTGGGATGTTCGATTAAATACACTTTTAATTATCTATGATAATCATAATATTTATTATTAATATAAATTATAAATAATGAATATTTATATATATTATATATGTATTTTGTTTATGTACTTATGGATGTATTCATATATTTACTTTATAACGATGGGAATAGCTTATGAATATAATATATTTTAAATTTTCATAAAATTTCTTTAAAATTAATTTTAACTGAAACACTTTACCAGATGACGATTCTTTGTAGATCATTTTGTTATTAGGAATTTAAATTTTTTTAAGAACACTTTGTGTGTATTTTGTTTATGTATTTATGGATGTGTTCATATATTTACTTTATAACGATGGGAATAGCTTATGAATATAATATATTTTAAATTTTGATAAAATTTCTTTAAAATTAATTTTAACTCAAACACTTTACCAGATGATGATTCTTTGTGGATCATTTTGTTATTAGGAATTTTAATTTTTTTAAGTACACTTATTTCTCTAAAATTTGTTTTAAAATTACTTATACTTGTTTTTCTTGATATAAATGAATTCAAAAATTATTTTAAAATTCGTATAATAGGTAAATTTAAGTAAATAGATTTTTATTTCAAAAATTCAGTCAATCAATCAAATATTCTAGACATTTGAGGGCATTTCTGATAACCTGTATTATTTGTTTAGGTTACAAGGATGGCTAAAGTACGTCACTTTTTAATCTTTCACGTTTTTCTCTATTAACGTTAAATATTTTGTAAAGTGTAATTAAATAAGTTTATTTTATTTTTCTTGTATACAATAACATTATTTTTTTTTATTTGGTTAAGCTTTGTCTTGGGATTTCTGCTTATATTTGTCTTATACATTTTGTTGTATTTCTCTGCAGTGTGATGCAGTGCTAATGTCTTCTTCAGTACCGAACCTTAAATCGCCTAATCGAAGCAATGAGAACAAGTGACCACTATTTTCCGAGAAGATCAGGCCGTCTAAGAAGAAATTTCTACACTCGCTCCGAAGATGTCCAGAAATCATCTCGAAGTTATTGTCGACAACCATCAAGTCAGTTTCCTAGTGGACTCTGGTGCATCTTCCTCTGTCATTCCGAACCATACAGATGCCATCTTCAAATAGCTCTTACCGTCCTAAGAAAATAATCTCCTTAAAGTTCCCGGTCTGAACTACATCCAGCCTTTAGGAAAGTGCATAGATCTTCTAGAAATTAATGGTCGAATTAATGGTCTGGAAATTAATGACTTTAGGAGATTGACCTCAATCCATAAGATTGGGACTAACTTGCTTGGATGATTTCGAAAGTCACTGAGAGGTATAAGCATATCATTGTCTGTACTGATTAAACCCACAATGCAATCTGGAAGATATTGTGGAGCACTTCTGAAGCCCCATAAGTAGCTAAGTTTCTCCTTGAAGGCACCATTTTAAAATACGGAACTCCAAAAGTCATCATCACAGACCAATGGTAAGAATTTCAATCGAAACTAAGACTCAATCGCTTCTGTAATACTCCCCACAGAATGACGACTGAATATCATCCCCAAACTAATGGGGTAAGAGAATGCTTTAATAAAACATTAACAAATATTCTGTTTATGTACGTCGAAGTGGAGCAGAAAAAATGGAATGAGGTATTACCTTTGTTACTTTTGCATACAATACCCCAAAGCAGGACACAATCGCGTTCATACCGTTAGATATGATGCAAGGGTGTCGAGACTCCATCGCGTGGCGTAGTAAAAATAATTGGTTCTAGTTAATCTAATCATATACATGTGGAAATTGTGCCTTAAACTACAGCATCTCCATCTACAACAAATATCAGGATGTTTGAGTTGGAGATGTGAACACGAAGAAATATGCGTGTCCGAATTATTCTTCATTTACAAAACTATTTTTCCTCTTAAAATGAGCTTGGTTCTATGCAACATACCGGTATACGTTTGTGCATAAAATCACAAGTGTCATTTATTCCTTAAACCGTTCATGTTCTAATTATTTTACTTGTATTACTTTTTTAAAATAAATTTATCTTTTCCTCAAAGTCAATCAGATTATTCATCTACAAAATATTCTAAAATAAACTAACGATTACATTATAACGTATAAAATATTATAAATATTTTTAGCAGTGCAGTTTTAGAATTACAAATTTCGAATTTGATATTCCATTTTTTTTCCTTGAGATATGTTTTTAGGTTTGGAAAACGCTTTGTTATATCGCACTTTGCTATGATTTTCTTAAAATACTAGTTTTATATTTTAAATTTTAATTATTTACATGAGCAGAACAGCAGATATAAAATTGTCTTTTAGAGCTGTTTCCCAAAAATGAGTTTGATATATGAAATAAAAAATTTTAATGGAAAAGAATTTGTTAACTACGTACACTATGAGATAATTTTACTCACAAAAGGTATCTCTCTACATTGCTATTTTTAATCGAGATTTTTATTTTTTAAATTATCACATTAATGTTTCTTAAAAGCGAATTAAGTAAAGGACCTATTTTGATTTATGAAAATGATATCGTATAATTAGTGAAACTTACTCTTTTTTTTATCTACATTTTCTTGTTATTTTAAAATAATCGTTTACTCTTTTTATCTAAGCGTTATTGAAAGTACAATTATTTATACTAATTTCAAATACAAATAGAATAAAAATTAAATCTGATTTCAAATGAAAATTTAATACGAAAGGTTAAAGCTTACAAATTTTTCCTCTTAAAATTTTTGGGTTACCCAGAAAAAAATATATAATTGAAATTTTTTCTTTCTTATCTTTTTTATTTCAATTAATTTTCTTAAATATATAATATACATTTTGGCAACTTTTTTTAAACAACTGTTTTTAAAGTCATTTTTATCACTAGATTCTTATTTTTCTCAAAACTGTTTTTATTTTTAAATTTCAATATATGTCCAAAGTGTAGATAGTTTGATTAATTGCATATTTTACAATTATGTAATGTTCCGTTTACTTGAATATTTTCGTACAATTTCATTAACATTTTTCATGATATCCATTTCTGATTCCCAAAATTTGAATTCATGTCAATAAACTGAGATATTGTAATCTGATTTACTCCTTCTAAAGAGGTAAAAAGGGAAGTTAGTATGCATTTCGTGTATGTAAGATCCATTGATTTATAAGTGTTTTAAGGTCAAATAGTTTCAAAATGTCGAATTTCCAATGGCTAATTATTCAGATTAGTTTTAATAATTGGTAGATGAATATTAAGGAACTGAAGTATTTGCTTAAGAATTCTAAATAACGTCTATTAGAATTTTAAATATATTTAATCCTTTTAAGAATATATTTGTTTCTTTATTTGACTGGATATTCCATAGTGATTTAGAGAGAACCTAGTCTTCCGCGCATATTTGTAACAAAAGGTACATTATATTTTCTTTGTACAATCTATAAAATTGTGTTATGCAATATATAAATGGATTTACTGCATGAGAAATTTCAATATTGATGAAGATAAAATTTGATGATAAATTTTCATAAGTATACCATGGTATCTTTTACTAAATTTGCTGTTCTTGTCAATAATTGTGGTTATTTTACAATCGAAACATTCAGAAAGAAGCAATTGTATGATTCTAAGTACATATAATTTTGATATTTTTTCATTAACTATATTTATTTGTTAAAATTTCTCAGTCTCTTTGTAATCAAGTTAATAGGTGACTTTAACTGAATTACAAATGGCTTTTCTTTGGAGGAAAAATATCTTGAATCTTGAAATTTGTTTTTATTTCAATCGTGGTGTTTATTAAAATATTGCGTGTCCTTGTTAATACAAATTTCTGAAGGAAATCTTTATTAATTTTATAATAAACCCATGTAAGGCTAGTGCTAAATTCACTTTGAGTCTTTCCTCGCTGATTTGATATACTTTATTTTGACAAACACAGAAAACAATTAAAACTTTATAAACTAGAGCAAATTTACATTCAAAAATATGATTTATGATTACCTCCAACTGATTTTCGTATTCTTTACGATATTTATAATGATAAATCAAAGTTCTTTCATGCAGTGAATATCTGTAAAGGACATTCAAGTGGGCAGAAGAAAGACGAATAGTGATATTTTTTCCAATCATATTACTGAAAAGGGGTCTCCTCAACTTATGATAGAATTTCGTTCCAACTAACCTTTCGTAAATCCAACTAATAGTCAGATATTAGTTGTAATACTTTAGCACTATTTTCACTTACCTGCTTTATAAACATTATTCATTAATTATACAATTTAATATACATAAATTCAATACTTGCAAATATAAACACTGTACGTAAATGAAGCATGCCTAATATAAGATGTATTGCACTTAATATAAACTTAAATATAACTTAACATTATGTAGTGTTAAAGTAGTAAGAAACTAATTTCCAATCCATACACACATACACATAAAATAAAGCCTTTCTATGAAAAGGCTCTTTCTGCTTCTGTTCATTAAAAAAGGAATTGTTTTTGAAGTACAAGCCGTACATAATATCCTCAGATCTAGCGAGCCATTTTTGAGGACGTTGGAAATTTTGGACGTAGGAAATAGTCATACATATCACTTGAATACGGGAAATGCTCTAAATCCATATTATATTAGATCGTTCTTCAGTTGAAGTACAACAGGATATCGTTATATGCATATTGCTAATATTATATACTCGATATGAACTCTTTGGGAAAGCTTTATATCTCAAAATGTGCTAAAGTCTGATTTTGAAGTAAAGTTTCAAAAAACAAATTTAAAAGATCAGTTACAAACTTTATTATCATTTTGTTGAAAGATTCAAGTGAATCAATTGAGGTTCTCAAAAATATGTTATTCAAAAGAAGTATTATTTTTCATTTGAATGCATTTTCCATGTTCAAAAAAAATGTCATTCATTGTAATACAAATTTGTTTTAGAGAAATCTTATTTCTTGATCGTGTTTTTAATATGAATTTACTTAAACTTAATCAAAGAGATTCGCTTCCTTTCCTTAAGTTTATATATTTGTTTTTATTATTTCAGCGGAATTTCATGTTTCATTGTTTTGTCTTTCATTGTTTTGTATCAATTTCGTTAAACTAGTTCCTGTATTTAGATCACCAGAGCATTGTGATGATTTCGTGTGAACAAAAGCTGGTTTCGAGTCGGTGGTGAAAGACGGGATTTCTTTGTGAATTGCTTTAAGTAGTAAAGAAAAGTCCAGAAGGATGCTTCTGCGATTCCCGTGCATGCCCAAACAGAGATACCCAGCCAACAACCCATCAGACCTCCGATGTAGCTAAAAACGTCCATTCCCTGAAACAGGAAGAAGAAATGTAAGTAATTATTATGTTTACAACGAAATGTAAACATATTTGAATATCTAAAGTGAACCATAATTCATATTAAATATATATACTTTTACACCAGAATATAAACAATGATCCAAAAATTAATTACCTTTTTATCTTCATGTATTTACCGTTTATAAATACTGACATTACTTCCTCTAATAACCCTAGCGATCTTTTTCCTCTCTCGTAAGGTTTTTGATTTTAATAAAATCAATTAAAAATATCTCCTGTTTTTTTCTTGGCGATATGTTCCTACTTTCGGCGATATGTTCTTACTTTTTTACAGGCAAATATAATATTTCACTTTGCATTTAAATCAAGGTAGAGTACTTTTTTACAACTATTTACGTGATCTTCTTTGTTCCTAAAATCGAATAATAAGCGTATCTAAACTAAGGAAGACCATTTGGATCATAACACAAATTAGCCACTAGTTCATTCTTCAAACATCACTTTGATTTATTATATTAGTGTATCAGAATCCAATTTGTAAGTAATAACTTGTTGACGTTTTACCCTTTTCTCAGATAAGAAAAATTATTTTTTATATGTTTAAGATGAAACTTATGTCTCTAAGAAGAAGGAATAAAAGAATTTAATTCCCTTCTATTACACAAATGATAATGAAAGAGTAATTTATTACCAATAATATAACTATCAAATAATTACGCATAAAATATAATAAGTATTATTTTTAATTCTACTATTTACAATAGCAATTGCAGATTTTATGATTAAATTACACCCATTATATATGTGATTTGATTACTGATGTTAAATAGAAATTTCAAGTTTGTATGTGTAAAAATGTCATAAATTAGACACGGCTCATGAGACACGGCTCATGAGATATGTGTAAGAAGCCGAATACCGAAAAAAAGAACGGCTTGAGTAATATCTTACACATACATGTGAAAAATAAGTAGGAGACATGCTGCAAACGATAAATATGACACATGCATAAATTTGTTCACTATCCAGCTCCATTAAATACCAGAATCTAAGCTCAAAAGGGCCATAAAAATTAGAAAAAAAAAAGACGCAAAAGCAACTCGTCTTGTCTAATATTCTAAAATTTACAAATTGCAATCTTATTACACAAAGAGACAAATGACACTGAAAGTACTGTCTATTATTCACCAGTGCCTACGTCACTTCATTCTAGAAGTATCACCTTTTAAGGGAGATTAATCTGATGCTACGAGATCACATCACAAAGAAAGGACTGTGGTGCTTCGCGTCTCATAAATGGACATCTACTCTGTTCTCAAATGAATGTAAATTGTATGTTTTGTCAGATGGTTATCGGGCTTTTATCAGCAAAGTTAATTTAATTTTTATTTAATGTTGCAGATGATAGCCTCGAAAGCTGTTGGCGACGTACTATGTGACGTTGAGCTATTCGTGATTTTATCTCTGTCAACCTCGGCAACTTTTAAGGAATTTGAATTATATAAAATTACAATTTCTTTCCAACCAACAAGAAACGTGATTAGGCAAATTAGATCAAGATATAAGTTAATTCAATTGAATTAAAGATAGTAATATATAAATGAAAGAGAATTAAAAGAGAAAGTAGAGAGACATTGGATAACGGCAAGCTGATAATTACTAGTAAATTACAATGAATTACCATAATAACTATTTTGGGTAAAGAGATCCTTAGTCTAAATACTAAGACATGAATAGATTTTTAATGTGAATTTTTGTGGAATCAGAACGAGTGATTTAATAATCTAAATCTTCCTTTTTAAACCTTTATCTAGTATTAACAAGTTAAGTGAGATTTAAGAGAGAGAAACCTTATATCTTCTTCAGTGAGAAAGAAAGTATTCTATCTTGCTGTTAAGCATCTTTAATTGGAATTTAGTAGTTCCTGAATATTTAATTAGAAGGAAAGATGGATTAAAATTAAACAATGAAGAAAAGGTGCCACAATGAGGCCTCATCGTTCCCAGTCCTGGAGCAGGAACCACCAGTACCATGTCAATTTTTCCTGTACAGTTTCTTAAAGAATCAGGAACTGTGATGGACTTTTTCGCCAGCTTGGTAGATAATATTGGATATTATAACATAACCATCCCTCTTCAGTCAGTGTATTTACGAAATCTTTTCACATGTCTCTCTCGTATGCGCTACTCGATGATAGGAGAAAACCTATTACGGGTTAGAGATTTCGGTTTCGAACCCTTAAAGCAAGCCTTCAGCGAACCCTCCTGGTTACATGGGATCGTACCGAACCCGAAACAATCATGCATCGAGGCTATAAATCAACCAGTCACCCACATGATTTGTTTTTTGTATGCTTAAAGTTGAACAATTACAAAAATCTTGTTGTCACAGAAACAATTATAGTCCTACACATAACAAATCGCTTAGCTACGAATGAGCTGGATTTTTTTCGGTTGAAGAAACCCTGTACCAAGCCACAACTCTTGGAAATAGAAATGCTATACGAAGCGTGTCATGCATTTGGTAGCCCGTTGTGACGTACTGGTAAGTATTTCGAGGCAACTATTTCCTTTTTTTAAAATATCTTTCATTAACAAATTTTCACATGACACGCACATATTTACTTCATACCAAAAATCATCTTACAGACCAATTTAGTGGCTAACCATCGCCTAACAGACTGACTATGGACGTAGAAAGATGTATCAGCATCAGCTGTTAGCAAAGCGCCCTGATGTAAATGGAATGCAGATTAATATACATTCTAAAAAATACAAAAAAAAAAAAAAAGAAAAATGGAGTATGAGAATTACAAAGCCACACTGCCAACAGTAAAGAAGTAGTATCTGCGATCAAGATATTCACCGTATGTAAATAAGAAATAAAAGTTAGATAGACGATGATTACCGATAGGCGAGTACAGGGTAGGTGCTTGCGATATACAATAATACATTCAATCCTTTTGGGTGTTATTATGCACATTTTTGGTCTCATCAATAAATCAAACTAATAAGCAATCGAATAATAGGGGATCCTCGATCGCCTTTATCAATCAATACCTTCCTATGATTATTAATGTCATGAAAATGAGACCCATAAATATTCTCTTTTTTCATGAGGTTATTCATGACACGTTTGTCATAGCGTTATGGTTTTTGGGAACTGAGATGCCCCTTACATTTTATAATAGATGTTTTCATTTTGTTCCAAGCCTATCATCAAATATCCGGGTGTTTACAGCATAAGTGGCTGTACGTAAAACCCTAAGGTGTGAGACAATAGAAAATGACGTGGTTCCTAGATGAAGATAAGTAATCAGGTGCTAGTAGAAACACTTCCGATTAGTGCAACAAAGAAGTGGGAGGTTGAAAAGTTCCAACCTAAGTTTGAGAGTCCTTTTAAGATAGTTCGAGTATCTAGAGGTAATGTAATAATTTGGAAGCAAGATTATGCTGTGACAGTCCATATTGATGAGGTTTGATTGTACCCTGAGAAAAATGAATATACAATGAGAGATTCGAATGAGCAAAAAGTTCTAGTAACAGTCAGGGTATCCCAAAAGGAAGTACGTGAAACGGTAATCTGTCGAAGACCTCAAAGCCAAGTCATTATCAACAAATTCGAGGAGAAAGTGAAGAATAACACAAACCAAAATAATGTTATCTTTCTCTAATACTAGTGATAGAACCTGGAAACAGCTTTGCCAAGAGAAGTCGACAATAGTAACAAAAAAGTGGATCACAGACAAAACTACAGTATAAAAAGGACGTTTTCCAATGGACAAACACTACCACTAAAGAGAACTGTCTCTCATTGACCACTGCGAGAAGGAAAACAGTGCCGATTTCGTCCTAAAAGCTCCATTTCCAGCGAAGAGGTCTGCAGATACAATTAGACAACGGAGAAAGAGTTAAGACACCACTAAATGTGATATACAGATGGCAAAACCCATCAACTGCAACCATGTCAAAGATATCCCCCTCAGACGTACATATGAGCAATGTAACAACCCCTACAACCTTCATAGCAGATGATCCAAGCAACAAAGGAGAGCATCGATAATCACAATGCCAGAGGAGAGAAACTTCACAACCAAAGAACATTATAGAAGATACCTGGTGCCTTTAGGCAGTTTTAAACAGCAAACAGATAATAAAGAAGAATTTCAGGTTACAATTTTTTTTTGTCTATTCTAGTTTGAGGAAACAATAAAGTATTTTGTTATTGTAAGTCGTTGGGTTTCTATTTTGAATTAAAAATCTTTATCAGAAATTGTAAATTATAAAGTCGATGATCTATCCAAATGGAAAGTAATAACTTTTAGTTTGAAATTTTATTTTCAAAATTTAAACATTTGTTAAAGAACAATAATTGTATGTTCATTAACTTGTTTCGTAAAAGTAGGCTGCCTTGTTATACATAATATATAAATTATACATTGTAAATATAAAGTCATTTCATAACTGTTTTTATGTGTCATAAATCTGGTCGTAATTAGGGATTACGATTAATATTAACAATTATTTCTGCGTTAAATTCGTCTATTGCCCATTTTCTCAGTATCTTGAATGCATCAAATTTTGCTCATAAGATGAGTGTATATATTTATTGTGTGATTTAAAAGTACAGTGAA
>BMAW01019443.1:2166-17414 GCA_019974015.1 Nephila pilipes | reverse complement strand
TCTTTGTTGTTTTGTCTTGCTCACTTCAGCCTGAAAAAATAGACGAATACAAACATATTTAAATACAAATAAATAATATATATATAAGGAAAATAGAAAAATTATAAAAAAATAAAGTATAGAAAGGGGTAAAAAGTGAATAAAAATATATTAATAATATATTTAATATAATAAAATATTCAATAAATGATTGATTAAATTCAAATTATAATTAGATTTTTTTATGTGTTTATCATGCGTTTGTTTTTAATTTAATATATAATAATTAATAAACTTTGCCACCATATAAAAACGTTGGTTTTTATATCGAATTATTTTTGATAGTAACTGTTTCTCTGATGCCTGAGGCTCGGAAGTACTCTTACTTTCAGTTAATTAATATTTATTTTGAATAATTCTACTTTTCTAGAACTTAACAAAGAAACAAAAAGAAACTTTACCAGATGTTAAAATGAAATTCAGAAAGTTAATTTGAATTTTTTTTTAAGTTTGTGTTCAGAATATGTTCGGACAGCACATGTTTTCGAATACAGTATTTACACAAATTTTCAGGCCTAGCCGAATGGGGCGAGTCAGGTGAACCTATCGGTCAATAGTATCCGAAGCATATGCGCATGTTTTTAGGTTAAAAGTTAATAATCTTTTACTTTCAAAGTCAGGGTTGCGAGTTCATGGCTGTACTTATTTCTGCTTTAAGTTGTCATTGTTATGGAGGCTATTTTTGCTTCAGAATTCTTACGTTGTTTTTATTTTACAGGAATCTTGTTGATTATTTTTTCCCCCATTTACTGCTTGTTTTGCCAGGAACGTTGTTAATTTTTACTTATGTTTTTTGTTGTTCAGCCTCGACTTTTCTTTAGTTTCTTTGAATGGATTTTTATGGTTTACAGTATAATAGAACATGTCATTCTGTTTATTATGAAATTTTATCTTGTTTTCAGCAGTTTCAGATTACATGTTTCTTTTTAATACGGTATCTGCTATATAAATGAAGATATGCTTGTAATTTAATGTATTACAAACAGTAAATATTTATCGAATTTTTAATTTTGTTGTCGATCGCTTAATTTGCAAATTTTCGCTGATTTACAATAAAACTTTATGTACATTCGTAAACCAAAGAATTCTAAATCAAATGATACTGACAGTAAACAATTTTAATTACATTTTGCAATACAAACAGCAAACGATTAGAGAAGTATAACTGATCAGATGATTGTATAAAACTAAGATGCAATTTCGTGGAATGGCAACTTCACAATGAAGGACAATTAAAAATGGATTCTAGGGAAAAAAAATTCAGAAATTCGCATATGTCTTAGAGGAATTGTTTCAATTGAATAAATTTAAAGGCATTCGCATATTTACGTAAATAGATATTTCTAGAATAATTTTAATATTTGTTCAAACTAGTACATCATTTCGAATTTGAAATATAAATTCATCATTCATTATTTTGTTCTTATTTATCTAAAAGGCACCAGGACATGAGAGGGAAGGATAAATGTCGAATTTAAGACTCTTTTTGTGACGTTTATGTCTTAAAAATTATTAGTTCAGCTTAGGAATTTTTGTGCCTAATAAAAGTATTTTAATCATTTTATTAAAGTATAAAAGCATTTTTTGTTCAAGAAGTTTTTCTTTATCTTTAAGTTGAATATGGACATGAATTTTCAGATGCATTTGTATTAAGGTAAGAGTTTTAAAAATAATAGTACATAAATATACAATATATTTTACTCATCACATGGAACATAATACATAAAATATAGTGAACCTAATTTCTTAATGATATTACAATATTTTCTTTGAAAACATTATAGAAAAATTTAATTTTTTCTTTTCTTTTTTCACGTAAAAAATTAATTCTTAAAAATTAGGTATGAATTAGAGAAAAAGCATTTTAGGTTCACTATATGCATAAGTGTCTTATATAGAAGCAAACAAATTTTGAAACCATATTATGTAATAGATTTCTTTGAAAAGTTACATAAATGTAAATATATCTCATAAAATTCTTATATATTCAACTGAGAGGGAAAAAAATTCTTTATAATATAGAAATAAATTTATAGTTCTACAGAATGAATGGAATAATATTATTCAGAACAAAAAAACTTCTAAACTCTACTAATTATTCGAAAAGATATACATCACAAAAACAAGGATTCTTAAATATGATATTCCGGAATTTCTTCGAAGACCCTGGTACCCTTAAATAAGTTTCAAGCTAATACTCTATGGAAATAATGAATAGTATGTCTTTTATTGTATACTTTAAACAATCATATTTCTCTTATTTTTATCTTAAAGCAGTTTATTTTGATTGTATTATTACATTTTAAATTATATTTATAATATAATAATTAAGATTATATGAGATATTTATCAGCACGTTAGATTACAAGCTATAAAACGGTTTACCTTCCATTTTTAGATAATTGAAAAAATAATTGTTTGAATGTAAATTATATATCTTAAACATCACTGATTTAGTGTATTTTTTAATGTAATCTGGTATATGTTTTTTTTAATGTTAAATTATATACAACGAAATTCTGAGAAATAGTTTCTTACTGGAATTGCAATAAGAATTTTAAAAATCCTTTAAGTTTAATTATTCTATTAAACTAAATTCCAAAACTCTACTGCTTATTCTACTTTAATTTAGAGTATAACATTAAAACGCTTTCAAAAAGCTGTTGATTAGAAGCATAAATTTTATTTCTCCGAAATTTCATTGGTATCTAATTAGAGCATATCTTTATCCAGAATATTTTGCTATTTACAGTTAAAAACTTCAACCATTAATTCATAATAGTACTATTTAATTTCAAAACTATTGAGATATAAAACTTTTGTTTCCTTGAAAATTAAACTTTTGTTGCTTTTATATACAAATAACCCATTTCTAATTCCAATTAAACTCTCAAATGAAAAAAAAATATTTCGATAAAAAATTAAAAGCAACTCATGCATGCAAAGCGAAATCGTTTATATTTAATTGAAAATTATTAAAAATTAATGAATATAATTCACTGCGGCAATTTTTAACATATGCGCATTATATGTCTGAATTAAATTACATTTCAAATAAATTCTGGTCTCTATTCCTTTCGAACACAAAAGGTATATCTTGTTAAAAATAGTGTTTATTTTATTCCATATGTAAATACATTGAAAAGGATACTTCAGGGAACTGAATAAATTGTTTATGGCGGATAGGGTAACAACCCGTTGTTCCTTAAAGGAATTTAAGCAAAATGAGGCAAATAACGAATTCTTTTCGAGATACGATTGGGAAAAAATACTTTTAGAATTTGATTAAAGAATAATGAAGCGAGAGAGAATCCAAAATGTAACCTTTCTTTTGTATCAAGAAGTATATATCGAAACATTTTCAATACAAGGTAACAACTGCTGGTTAGTTAAAGTAATCTAAAAACTAATGATGAAAGCAATCCTTTTACAGATGAAAATTATATTTTTAAAATTTCATTGACAATATTAGAAAACGCATGTAAAACTTATTAATATGTATATCTAATGATTCAGTAATAGTTTTTTCATTGTAAAGCAGTATCAATGTTTTTATATTCATTGAATTTTATATTCTTTATTAATCATATTGAACAGATAAAACTTTTGTGGCTACAAAATTAACTTTATTTTAAAAATGTATCTTTGATCCAGGGGTGTACCGAAACAACTCAATAGTTAATTTATATACTTAAGATGGATAACTGCTATTTTTAAATTCCCAGAGTTACAATTATGTTCTAACAAATGATATCTATTAGTAATTGAAAACACATTTAAATGATGACTAACTTGATTCTTAAAAAATTATAAATAGCAAAGCTAAGAGTTCTAGAACTTTTACAAAAAAAAATTTTGTAGAAAGAAATAAGCCACACACGAAAATTAAACAAAAATATTAAAAATGCAAAAATCTAAAAAAAACAAGTTGAAACAAATTTTAAACGAAAAACACATACTGCTGCCTAATATTGTTATTTATAACTGTTTGTTTAATAAACGAATTAAAAAACAAGCTATCTAGTGCATTTATTCTATTCATAGAGAACAAAATTCATGAAGTAGAGAACTTCCTGGATATCATTATACCTTGTGAGAATGATACTAAAATATCTCTTAATGACATGATAAAGGTTTAAAGAGTTGAAATTTTACTCCTCAAGGAACATCAGATGCGTTGTTACTTTGAATTTTTAATAACAAAGCTAATGTCTTCAACACCGACACTAGAACTTAAAACACCTTAATAATTATCCCATCAGGTAATCCATTTTGGTCTATTTGATAAGAGGCCTGTAAAAAATGACCGGACAAGTTTCCTTCGGATTTCAAAGATTGAAGTTTTGAAATGCACCCCCTTTGTGTGGGGTGAACACATCATTGGTCGAAATAAAAAGATAACAATGAATAACATCATGAAACATAACATCTATGAAATTAAGTCTATAATTTAAAAGTATGTCTTAAAAATTCCATTTTGTGTTTAAAAGAATAAAAAACGAAAGTTTTACAAAATAAAAAAGTGAAAAAAATGCTCTTTGAATCTTCTCAATAGCATGCAAAACCATTAAACTCTTCTCTTGATCTTACCAATCCTTTTTTAACTAATCAAGATATATTGAACTGTGAAAATCATGAGGTTTGATCACGATTATACAGATCATACCGAGATATCTTGACATTCTAGTTATCATGATATCGTTAACAAAACGTTTGTGCAGAATATCATCATGTTCAATTAATATCAATAAAGGTAATACTACCAGAATTGAACCTGGTTCCGAATAAATTCAAATAAATGGGATGAATTGTTAAATACAAATAAAAGTATTCGAGGTAGTTAGTATTGGAAAACACTTTTTAACTTATAAATTATGAAACTTATCACTAAACTACTTTTTTTTTTTCATTTTTACTGACAAACTTTCTTCCACTTCTGATTTGTTAGAATTCACACTCACTCTCTTCCTTTTCTTACTAATAACTTTTAACTTAGCTTACTTAGTTATTACATTTCTTAACTTACTTCCATTTTAACTTTAAACTTCATATGAGATCAGACTTACTACTTTTTTTTAATTAATAACAACAGTTTCTTTTATTCTTTTAAACCCTTTCGCGTTATCTTGGTGATCAGTACAGATTACTTTTAGTACATCTATCACCTAGCGATCCCACTCCCGAGTGTCAACTCGCTCGCTTTCACACTGACTCTGCTCTGAGGGGGTTGTGTGAGGGACATATCTCACTCGTCCCTTACAAGACGCCCTCTACAAGTGTGCTTTAAACTCTGGAGATAACACTAGTTATTTACAAAAGTATTTAACAAAATTTCTTTGCAACATTATTGAGTACGTCTATATTCATCCAGTGCTCCCATCTGAACTTTTTTTTTTAAAAAAAAAAAATGTATATCATCCACTGCTGCTACTTAATGCGATTATCCCTTATCTGAATTGCTTATGGTTTACATCAGATAATAACCAAACCATATAATATTCTATATCATAATTGATATGAAATTAACGGTTTTTAAAAAAAAATCATAAGAAATTTTATCCGAGATAAATAATGGAGATCTCGTAAATTTGATTTATTGTAAACACGCCAAACAACCTTATAAATATAAACTGAACAGTCATTTGAGCCATACAACTCTGAACTGAGGAACTATATAACGTTCTGTAATGTGTGCCATGTCTTAATCACAGCTCTAACTATTTAAAATGGTTCATTTCTGGTGATCGTATCTAGTTCAATCAGAATGCAGTTTATACAAAATAATTCAACACTATTTTAAACACATCATTTTGTCGATGATTCTACTTCTTTGTTTTGTACGAGTAACTCACTAATAGGGACTTCACTACCCTACTACTTACCCTACTTCTAGTTATCATCTATCCCTCTCCTATTCATTTCAATTATATTTTGCTTGTATATCATTATAATTAATTCAATTCATTACACTTTTTACCTTTATCTAATTTGTATAATAACGTTTCGTTTAGTTGATAAGGAATTGGAGTTTTATTAAATTTAAAGTAAACAAAGATGAGAGTGTGTGCAAATTCAATATTGTAAACTAATAATGAAAGCAAACTCTTACCTAAAAATAACAAAATTATACTTGAATATTAAATATTGGAATAAAAAGTTCTTAATAACAATTAGATTTTAGGAACTGTGATACAAAATGAGCTATTAGCATAGGAAAATCTGCATCGAAGATATTTTTTTAAAAAATAGTATTAACTAAAAAATAAACAAACAAAGCTAAGATTTAAGTAATTAAAATTAACTGTATCAGTCATTTGGACAAAGATAAAAGTTAAACACGTTTTATACGGTTTTGGCCATCTCAAGTAGCAAATACTTAAAAAATTAAAATGGTTAGTACCATTAAAAGTACCTACCAACAAGCGTGAACTAAAAAATAATTCCAAAAATTAGCATGCTAAAATGGTTGAAGAATGGAAATCAGGTTAAACTTAAAAATAATTCTTGCTAAATTACACAATAAAATCAAATAAACATAAATACCTGTCTCATTAATAATCACAAGGATGATAATATCAAGTTTAAATTATTTAAAAACACGCACAGACACACACATTCTAATTTCATTGTAAGATTGCAAATGGCAATCTGTAATGAAAATCCCGCCTTAGATGTAAACATTGTGAAAAATACTCCAGATTTAATACATTCTTACACAATCCCTTAGACTTAATATATTTCCTTCAACGATATATGAATATCTTTTCATTAAATCCACAATATAGGCGAATGTTTACTCAAAATGCTTCTCCTATTCCTTACATTTATTTTTTAACCATTTATAATTTAACTGTTTGCTTGTATGCGATATAATAAAATATATTCCTTCTGATATTTTTTGTTTGTTTTTCATCTTGTATGTAATCTTATTAAAACCTAATGGCTCAAAATTCTAACCATATCTTAGGAATAACATTTTGGTTATTAGAAAGTTCTATATTCTATTACGTCATCCATGATTTACATTTGATATCTAAATGTCACAGTTAGATTTACATTTCTCTATATATGCGTTCATAAAATCTGTGCTTCATTTTTAAAAAGCTGCAGTTCTACGGATCTCTATTTGTATTAAAATTCAAAGCAAAACTATTATTTAATCTTTAAAAAAGTTGTTTTAAATCAACGTAAAAGCATTCGTTTCGATACATTTAACACATTCGTCAAGCATCTAAAATTAAAGAAACATATCATGAAA
Source organism: Nephila pilipes (assembly GCA_019974015.1). NCBI lineage: Eukaryota > Metazoa > Arthropoda > Arachnida > Araneae > Nephilidae > Nephila > Nephila pilipes. The sequence continues at coordinate 10,117 of BMAW01019443.1, read as the reverse complement.
TCTTATATTAATCAATCGATCACGGCTTATTTTCCCGTATTAATCAAATGACAAATCAAAATCTTATCAACAGACTGAAATCTCTAATTTCTAGACAATTTTCCTTTCGTTCAAACTTCCGAACGTCATTTTCAGTTTAACGTAATTCCTTTAATTTCCTATTGGGTGGAATTTATAACGAAGCTTAAACATTCAACTTTCCCTCAAAATTCCAGACATTATAATCCGAATTCGTATTCTAATTCGAAGTCTTTTTGAAGGATTACCAAACCCCAATAACTGCAGATATTCCTATGAAACAACAGTATCTGTTTTGATTTAATTTGAATTAATATGGAATCACCGAGGGAAATAGTGCTTATTGTTGGGCAATTGCTGAATTCCTAGAAAGAGATATTTTAGGGAATTGACAAGGCAGATAGGGAAAATCGCAATTGCCTCCAAAAGGATTAAGGTAAAAGGATGATAAGAACTGATTCGTTCAAAGCTATTGGGACAGAGGGTTAATTGGCTGGGAAATGAAAACGCATTTGGAATTTGGAATAAGATGGGAAAAGAATGTCTTGAGAACAGTATTCGGTTTTTGATGAAGTTTGAATCTTCAAAAATAAGATATGTATGATATTGCTATTGAGATATTACGAGGAATGTATTGAAATAAAATAAACCTGATTGAAAACATATAAAAATAAAATTTATTGTTCCCAAATATATCATTGAATTATATCTTCTGCAATATTTCGCTTTTGCAAGATAGAGCTCCACTGTTGTAATTTGTGTCTTTTATATGAAGACAAAATTGGAAATATTGTTTTTGATGAAATATCCGGTGAACTTATTATCCGAATATGGAGCCAAATCATTGTATCGAATGTTCGAGATTTCACGTTTCCCAACAAGCATATGGAATCTTAAAAAAGTATATATGAGAAATGTTTTTCCAGAGTCAAATTCAGGTATCTCCATTAATATTGGGATAAATTAAATGACAGGTAAACGTATTGAAACCTATTAAAAAAGAACATAAACCAGTTTCGAAATAAAGTGGTAATTCTATTTTCTGTTTTTACTGACTGCACAAAGTTCTTTTAATCATGCCTATTGTCATGTCTGGTGTCATTAAAACACTTGCATTCTACGAATAATCGCATTATGCGCCGTGTATTTACAGTCATTTCGAAAAAAATGGTGCACATCAATCAATATTTAAAAAAGAAGTAATTTCTTATAATATATTATCACTATAACAAATTACATACAAAAGCATACATTCATTGAACAAACCTGAATGCTCCTGACATGAGAAGAATGATGGTTATTTTACCAAATCAATAAACATTAAGAGAAGTTTTTGTATTACAGGAATATTTCGTTTACTGAAAACAAAATTATAGGATGAAATATTTGTACTCTTGGAATTCGGGACTCTTTATAATTCAATTTTATTCAAAATAAACTCCTGATCCAATCAAATGAAACATGATTGAGTTTAACTAAAGAAGAGTTATGAAGTAATAGTGAAAAATTCGATATAAAAACCAACGTTTTTATATGGTGGCAAAGTTTATTAAAGAAAATTATTGAAATATTAGTTAAAACTGTTAGTTATTTTTAATTTTAAAATTTACTTAAAAAGAGACATTTGTGAGCGTATTAAAAAATTCATAATACTCATAAAATCAAAACATGCATTTGAAAGTTTGTAAGTCATTCTATTAAAAAAATGGGAACCAGAATTAAGAAAAAATTATTGTGATAAGACACGGCGCCAAATATTGGAATCTTTCTTTCTTGCCAATGATTACTGACTAAAAGTCAGCAACCCTTACTATCTCGGAGATAGTAAAGGGGAGTTAGTATCTCCCCTTTGTGAGTACAAAAGTTTTACGATACCTCATGCGGCGTGGGGAGTGCCCGGTGTCCCCAGAGGGGGAACGAAATTTTTTCCTCAATCCTAAAAGCGCCGAGAGGAAAGAATATTTTGACTTATTAAAACTATTGAAATATTAGTTAAAACTTGTCGTAAACATATAAATATTGCATTGTTAGGCGAGTACGAATGATTCCCAAAATTTCAAAGCTCTAGCTAGATAGGAAGTTGGTTAAATTAACGATCGAAAATTTGATGACACACACATACACACACACACACACCAAGTGAAATTCAGAAAAACGTTTTAAAAACGGGTTTAAAAGTGATACCGAAGTTAGTAGTTGAAGCAGGAGTGAGTAGGAATTGAAATGTGCGTCTGTCAAACACAATTTGACACTGCAAGGGTCACTGCCTTGTTGAAGCTGATATCACTTTGGTTTAATACTTCGTCTAGGATCCGAATATCCAGATAAGTTTGGTATTTCCTTCTTATATAAAATTCGTTGGTAAACGCGTAAAGGAACCGTGAACTGGTTGATAACATTTTCCTTAAATAGTATAAATACGCAATTGCTTTGAGTAACACCTGGACTATTTTATTTTATTGGATGTATATGTGCTAAGACTTTAAGTCATAATATAAGATGACAAAAGAGAATAGAAATATGGAGATGCCACAAGACTATTTCTACATACAAAACCTCTTTATATCTTCTTAACTCCATAGAAATGCATTTCATATTATGAAAATATAATTGCCAACCAAGATTAAAATATATAATTGGAATATTAACAATCAACAAATTAATTCAGTATGATTTTGAAATGGCAATAACAATTGTCCCTTTACTATATAAATAAGCGATAACAATAGTTTTCCTTTTACAAAATACTCCTTTAAATAAAAGTAGCAATATACATAAGCCAAAATTATTATGGATATGATTAATGAAAAAAATATATATTTCACATAAAATTCTCTTTATATCTACTTATTTCAATAGTAATTATTTCATTTTGAAAATGTTATCAACCATAAATGAAGATAAAAGCAGATAGTTGGAGTGAAATGGAAAATTAAGTTTAAAAATTAAATTTAATAATTTTACATAGAATTCCTTATGAGCCATCTATGTATTGTAATGGTTCTAGTTAAAGTAATCGTCAATTCCAAATAAAATAGGTGCTTCCGTGCCACTTGACCGAGGCTCAAAATTACGAGGTCCTTCGCGAACAGCACTCTTGTTGCTTCTAGTGCGAAGTTAATCAATCGAAATAAAAATATCAAAAGTTTTTTTTAAAAAAAAAGTCTTTATTTGATGTAAAATGCGTAGCTTCGAGAAAAGTAGGAAGACAAATTGGAAGTAACATAAAATAGTCTTTGGTATAACGAAAACAAAAGTTTTAGGAATGCTGAAGGAAATGTTTAATATGGAAGAATTTCGCTCTCCTGATTCAAATCTGAATTGATCTTCGCAAACTCTTGCATTCGAATGGAAAGTATAATGAAATAAATAAAAGCGATGCATGTCATTCTGAAATTCACGATTGTATCAAAACTGTATGGTAGTTTTCTCCCTAAAACAGGCCAAGGAGAATGCTATGAAAAAATATTTTAGTAGCATTAGACATAAATGGTAACATTATAACTGTTTTAAAAAATCTACATTTTTTTAAATTATACGAATTCCTCTTCAGATTCCTGAAATGAAACAATATGATGTATTAGCTTGTGATTAAATATATTTAATATTTATACAAGTTTTATTTATATATATCAAAGCTCTGATATCAATAACTTATACATTTAATCAGAGTGATTGATTTAATTAATTAATTAGGTTTAATAGAATATTAAGTACATTAAAATCTATATTCTACTAGTCAGAGTGGTCCCTGTAAAAATGTGACGCTGTGCTAGCCAAATAATTATAACCTTGAACTCGCACACCAATCGAGCCATGGATTTGAATCATGATTCAACTAAGGCTATTTAGAGTGAATAAATGGAGGGATAAAACGTTTATTAGACTGGGTTGATCGACTGATCATCAATATCACTCTAAGAAGAAGCAAGAGAGCTATTGTGGACAGACCTACAATTCTGAACTTCGGTCAAGTGAAGAGACCGGCGCTTGAGCACGGACCTCCTTCTGTAAACTTCCACTCCTCACCGACGCAAGGACATACAGTCTTTACAGATTTAACGTGTATCATCCGCTCAACTCGGCAGGTCTTCAGAGACAACAGGACTCGAATCTACGACTAGAAGGAAATAACACCTGCAGGGAGTTCACGACTGTGACTCGCTGCAGGTGGTCTAGATGTGTGACGACTAGGCTACCACTGCTACATTTGGAACAGGGACTCAGAGTCATTCCGTGGTGTGGATGTTAACAGAGAAATATAAGGAGGGGTCCACGTCATTTGATTTTGCTTGAAAGCTGCGTGATCCTTAACTGAGCAGCCAAAAAACTCTTCACCTTTCCGCGTGAACTTCTCAAGAAAACGGAGGGGGGAGAGAGAGAATTCAAGTTTATATAGTCCAGATCAAAATTCTTTTAATTGGATAGAATTTTCACTTTACCAGGACTTTCAACATTTCCGAAGCAAATTTTAAGACCTCGCCATTCGTCTGAACAGTTCCCAAATTTCGAAGTGAAAGTCGCTTCGCGGCCTAGGCGCCCGCTGAATGCAACTTCATATTCAACTTCGCCAAAAGTCCTCACATTGTTTTCAGTTTTACTATAATTCGATAAACTATAAACTACCAAAATCTACTTCATGTTAAGCATACTGAAACAAAGAAAAATCATTCATTATTTGCATTGAAATTACACAGAAATATACTAGCCAATATGCAATTCGATTGGATGTACAAGAAATTCAAACCAATGAGAGGTAAGCGGAAATAGTTTATAAATTATCTTATATCATATAATAAAAATTTTATGTAATGATGATACAAAATAATATTATTTTTCAGTAATAATATATATAGCTTAGAAAAAAACCATGATAAAATAGTTTTTAACATATTCATTTCTCAATTTAAAAACACAAGTTGTAAAATTATTGCAAATTTAGATTGGTTATTATTAGTTTATAATTGTATAAGAAAACATATACTCAGTATCATATTTAATTATTATATATCTATATAAATCTGCATGTAAATAATCAACATAAATCTGCTTGTAAATAACCATTATAAATGCATTTAAATATCAGTAAAAACATTTTAATTTTTCATTGAGCTTTTTTGGAGTGAAATGAATGAAAAACGTTTCGCTAAATAAATTCTTAAAAATGTAGTAAAGATTAAATGTGCAGGTATCCTCTTGTACATTTAAAAAAACAAATTATTGGTCCAAAAACGTACATTCATATTTATTTTAATTCATCAAATGATACTGATTATTTTTACTGATTAATTTTTGTTAAAAAGAACATTTGCTTCATAAATATTTTTAATATTATTAAAAAACGAATAAATTGAAATCATTAAAAATCTGAAAATCATTAGTACTCCAAAAATATTTCCTATTATTTCTTGTTTTATCTTTTCTCATATGTGAACTATTTTCCATAAAAGTTTTTTCGTTAAAATCAAGAAGTTTTCATTACAAACAAAAAATACTATTTAGAATAAGTAAAAATTCATTTTATATATAATGAGCATTGAATAAGTTATTCATAAAAACATATATGCCTTATCAAGGACATTGATTCGGTACCAATTACTTTTGTTATTGCCTTCATTTTGATTTTTTATTATTTTCAAAACATTGATCTTTACATTATTCATTTGAATTTCTCATCTTTGCATAATTTTTTTTAAAAAAAATATCATTCTATTTTGAAATTGAAAATAATGATGTAGTGAAAAACATCGTTACGTATCTAAGGATTTTTTATAAGTAATATATCTTATGATTTCTGATCTAATTTCGCATAACTATGATTTTTTCCAAGTTCTTAAGAAGCCAGACTCAAACAAGACAAAGAAAAAAAAAATTACTTTCTGATTTGGTTAAATGACTTCGTAGACTCTCAACTTAAAAGTCTAGGAAAAGTAAGTTTTAACTTAAGATAAACACGTTAATTTAACAATTTAATATGAATTGCAAGATGTAAAGTTGCATTTAAATATTTCACGGAGATAGGAGGTGCAGGGGTTTGCTCAGAAAAAAACGCGATTTAATGTACCAGGTGAACCGGAAGGGTTAAAGACTATGGATGTTCGTTAGGAGCGGTATTTTCTCATCACATAGGGAAATGCTTGTCTACTCCGTGTTTTTCTACCGGTTGATCTTCAGTGCAAGTGGCATTTCGATCCTTCAATCTGCCGGTCAGGAGAAAATTTGTACGGCCGCTTTTTGCAGTGCTCTTATCAACTGGATTACAAGAGATTTCCTCTCGGGCTAGTTATTAAGGCATTTTAATTTCTGGTGTCATTTTTGAAGACAGCTGCCACATTCTTCTTTTCCAGTATCATTGTGATAATACGAAGGGTCACATTCTTAACTATTTTGTAAAGAAGGCCACTATTCCAGTCATTACCGATATCATCACCTTTCTTTTGTATCAAGTTTCACTTTGATCAGTTTCCATTGGACGTTCTCGGCTGTCTTTAAATGTGATGGAGGGCCTATTTGACACTGACGCTGTAATCGATACATCTCTAGTTGTGCGGTTGTCTTAGTTACACACAGAGAGGCATAGGGTTCATGCATTCAGTGGTTCTTGGCTGTGCTCCCATCTAATGTTCAAGTCCTGGGTCATCATTCCATCGGGAGCCATGTTTTTCTCACCACATCTAAGTAGGAAGTTGTTAGACCATGAGAAACAGGGAGGATTTGAGCTCTCAACTATCGGTCCGGGTAAAATTTGTCATGTCGCTTTTGTAGTGCTTTTATCGACTAGAACAAAAAGGATTTCTCCCCTGGCTAGTTATTAATGTGTTTTAACTTCTGTCTGTTGAGGAGAGCTGCTGAAGATAGATAGAATGGGGGTTGGTAGGTTTGATTTAAGCTAGGAGAACCATGTCAATAGTCTCCGAGCCATTGGAATGTATGGATCTGGACCAAAGTGAAAATGTGTTTAGTTCTTCGTCGAGTGAAAACCAAATTTTACTTTAAACTGAAATATGTGGATATGATCCCTAAGTCGTACAAAGAAAAAGCCAGTCCAGAACATATATTTTTCAATGGCACAAAAAATTCAAAGATAGCACGAAAAAATCGAAGACGAACAAAGCGCTGGACAATCGGTGTCACACCAAACCAATAAACACGTGACCAAAATTCAAGACATTTTGAACTGTACGTTTCGGTTAAGTGTTCGCGTCAGGTAGATGAGCTAAATTTAGGCATCCAATTGTGATCACGACAATATGACCAGTCACACCTCACTAATTGTGAAGTACTCACCAAATACAACATAACGCTATCCGAACCACTCTACAGCAAACTCTCATAGGCTCCATAATGTTCCCTTGGATTAAAAAAGAATTAAGAGTACATCATTCCGAGAAGATTGTTCTGATTCATACAACTTCGACAAGCTGCCTGAACAGCCTTACGGTTACTGACTTCCAAAGTACGTACGGAGGAAAAGCTAGAAGTGGAATATTCAGGGAGGAGTAGCATATTTTGAAAATTATCAACTCATTGCATAAAGACTTTTTAGAGATTTCCTATTATTGCTCCAGTCCCGATACTTATTGGACAAACCTTATATGTAAAAAAGATATGAGAATGAATGCGTAGCATTCGATCTATTGACATTGCTATTTGCCGTTTGGAGAGACGTGTGTTTTAACTATTATGTAGTTACAAGTATATAGTGGGAATAGTAAGGCATTTGAGATTAAGCGAGAATTGTTCTTACCAATATCGGATGCCAACATAAATGAAGATATCCAGTATATAAATAAATATAATATATTATATAATGTAAATGAAGTCCAGCCATTCCTAGAGTTATTTAAAACGTCCAGTGCAAAACTGATTTTACGAAGATAGAAAAGGGTGCAGATATATATATATATATATATATATATATATATATATATAT
>BMAW01019438.1:0-14951 GCA_019974015.1 Nephila pilipes | reverse complement strand
AAAAAAAATTAATGAGCAACGTCATAGAGGCAACAATTTTGACAGGACCTTTCAATGGTGAAGATGTCCTCATTCCTCGCATTCCTATGATACCAACGGATATGCCATTTCTGTTTAAGAGATTACAATTCCCAATGCGATTGGCATTTGCAATCCCTATCAATAAAGCGCAGGGGCAATCTTTAAAATTGTGCTGCTTAGATTTAGAGGCAGATTGCTTCTCTCATGGACAAATATATGTTGCATGTTCCAGAGTAGGCAAACCAGACAATCTATATATCTACACTGAAAATGGAAAAACAAAGAATGTTGTGTACCTTGAAGCGTTGTAAAATTAACTTTTTGCCCTCAAGGACTCTAGGGTAGAGTCATTTCCAATTTGTGTACATTTTAACTGTTTTTTTTTTTTATTTAAATTAATGTAACATTTTTTTATCAGTTTTGGTCTGTTTATCATTTCTATGTTTTTTACTATTTTATGAACTGCATGAATCTATTTATGTATTTTTGCATTTAATTTAATATGATTATTTCTTATTTATTTTGGTGACTTGCATTTAATTAATTTTTGCTCATGATTGTTTCTTATATATTTTTGTGATATGCATTTATTTTGGTTTGCTACTATTTTATGAACTACATGAACCTTTTTTATAAATATGTATTTAATTTTTAATTATGATTATTTATTTTTGTGATTTGTATTTATATAAATTTTGCTTATGATTATTTCTTATATATTTTTGTGATATGCATTTACTTAGGTTTATTATTATTTCTTATATATTTTTGCGCTTTGCCAATGAATTTTATTCTCACATTGATTCTTTAAATGTTCTGAAAGAAAGCTATCCCACATGCTACAGTTGAAATTTAACGTGCCAATTATGTTGCGAAATATCAACCAGCCAAAGCTGTGTAATGGTACGCGACTTGCAGTAAAAAATATGTATATATTTTAACTGTTTATGACTGTTTTTTTTATATTTAAATTAATGTAATTTTTTTATTAGTTTTGGGCTGTTTATCATTTCTCTATGTTTATTAATATTTTATGATCTGCATGAACCTATTTATGTATTTTTGCATTTAAGTTATTATTAAGATTAAATCTCTATAATTAAACCAGACTATCCATCAGAGAAAATTATGCCTAGTGTCAGATTCAAAATTGGCTGGATGCACAAGCTATTTTCTTTTCATTTAACCAAACTGAGCCACAGGAATGCGTGGTAGGGTACAGCTAGTATATAATTTCGCAATTGTATATATATATATATATATATATATATATATATATACAAACAAACATACATACATGCACACACATACACACACAGACATATATATATATATATATAAACATACATATGTATACAAGCATGCATACATACATATACGTTGGCTATTCAGAAAGTAAGGAACGTTTCCGTCAGACGATCATGTATATTTTGGTGTCTGCGTGCTCGGCATCTCAGTCGGCGTCCAGCGATCACAGTTGGAACATTTCCACGCTGCCCGTTTTTTCCATATTCAAATTTAAAATGTGAGCTACAATTGAAAATCCATCAATCAAATGAATCAAGGTGTTTTCTGTGATACGGTTTTTGTTGGCAAAAAACTTAAAACCTATGGAAATTTATCGGCAAGTGTGTGAAGTGTACGGAAATAACGTAATGAATGAAAGATCAATACGGAAATGGTGCATTCAGTTTAAAAATGGCCAAACTAAAGTTCAGGATGAAGAGAAGAGTGAACCCCTTAGTATTATAACTGACGAACTGGTGAAAAATTGATGAAAAGATTTATGAAAACCGCCGTTTCACAATAACGGAGCTTTCGCTTAGCTTTCCACAAGTTTCACGGACTTTGTTGTTTGAAATTGTCACACAAAAGCTAGGCTACCGCAAATTTTGTGCAAAGTTGGGTGCCAAAATTGCTTACAGACCACCATAAAGGTCAGCGAATGGGGGCAGGTTTGACATTTCTGGAGGCCTACGACAGACATGGTGATTCATTACTGGATCGAATCGTAACTGGTGACGAGACGTAGGTGAGACGACAAGAAGCTGTAGGTTCGCATCACTGAGTGGCTGAGTTCGCAGACGGCAAAATTCTCTGACGAAGGAATTTCAAAGCTAGTCTACCGCTATGATAAGTGCCTCAATTCATTTGGTGACTATGTAGAAAATAGAATTTCTGATGTATATAAGAAATTTTTTTTCTTAGTTTATTTTTAATTCCAAAACGTTCTTTACTTTCTAAATAGTCCTTGTGTATATATATATATATACGCATACACACATACATATATATATAATCAATTTGCTCCTAATGAAAACAGGAAAAGAACAATTGGAACAATAAATCAAAAAATTAAAAAGGACAACAAAAACTGTAACGAGAAACTAAATATAGCAACTACATTCATACTAGTCTCCACTTAAAGATACTAAAGCAGAAAATTGGTATCTTAACCGAAAATTTAAAAAACTTAAATTTAACATTCACCATAATGCCTTCTATTAGAAATAAAATGCATTAATGCGCAAAATTGAAAAACTTTAAAAAGGAAATGTATAAATAAGAAAGTAAAATAAAGATTAAACTAATATATTTTTTTTAAAAAAAAAAGTCTAAAATTTGTAACTAATACGTTATAAGTTACTTGTACACAAATTTTAAGGCTTCTTCAATTTAATATAAACAACCTGTATTTTAGTCACAATTAAACATATTCCTAAAATTTTTAGTGTTGATTATCTTCTACATCAGGACATTTTATGTATAGAAAATGAAAAAAAAAACCTCTCTTATCATTTACATTACTAGAAATTGTATTATCTTTTAGTGATAAAAAATTATATAAATATTCCGCCTCTTTTTATACAAACATTAATTTACAATAAATTTAAATACTCTGGATGAAAGGTAAGAAAATGTCAACAATTTTATTTTTGTTAATTTGAAAGAAAATAACATCATCGAACAATGTAAACATTTTTAAATTAATATTATCAAAAATGTTAATTAATTTTAGTTAAACAGTTAATTGCAGACCCACCTAGGGGTATACCTGCTGTTTATCATAATTTGTTAATCATATTTAAGTAATTAAATTTTTCATTTATAATAACCTTCTTAATTTTTAATTTCTAAAACTATCTTACAGAATTTTAATAAGATCTCTTATGTCAACAAAAAAAAGTTCATCAAAATCAGAGCCGTATATTTCAGGAATCTATTAATATCAATATGTTTCTTCAATGCGTTTTTTGCGAAATTTCGGTGATAAAAATAATAAGTAATTTAATATAAGTAATATTAATAAAAAAATTCTTTCAAAATGCAATACATCTGTTCAAATTTTTTTCTTCGAAAATTTGTTCTTCAAAATTTAATTTTTTTCTAGGTTTTCAGCTAATAAATATTTTTCCCGTTTTCTTTATGACTTTAATGTAGTCTAAATAAGTTATTTTATATTTTCTTTTTAATTTTCAATATTTTCTTATGCATTAAACTTTGCTTCTTCATTAATTTTTGTTAATTATTTAAAAATTTTTTAAATATTAATGAATCACAATTTTTATTTTAACACATCAATCAATAACTCCCAAGACTAACCCAGAGATGGCGCTCGTAGTAAACCAGTAACCAAGTCTTTCTGGAGTACTAACCTTTGCTTGAAACGTGTCAAAAGTTTAAGTCGATAGGACCAGAAACAGCTGAGTTATCGAGGTTGGAGTAAAGTCGTTTTGTAGTTTGTTTAAAAAATGGAAAAAACTGAGTTTCGTGTTCTGATAAAACATTGTTTTTCAATGGGTAAAAACACCGTGCAAGCGAAACAATGGATTGAAAAATGTTACCCAGACTCTTGTCCATCAAAAGCAAAGATTTGTCGGTGGTTTGCCGAGTTTAAACGTGGTCGTACCGACACAAATGACGCGGAACGCTCGGGTATACCTGTGGAAGCCGTTACACAGGAAAATGTGAGTGAAGTGACAAAAATTATAATGAAAGATCGTAAAGTGAAGCTCCGTGAGATTGCTGAGATGACACAGATATCATATGGAAGTGTATTTACTGAAAAAGGTTTTTTGAAGTGAAGTGAAAAAGGTTTTTTCCAAGTGGGTGCCGCGATTGCTTTCGATGGAACAAAAACAGCAACGAGTCGATGATCCGAAAGTTGTTTGCCATTTACCTGCAACAAAGTTATTCTTTGCGAAAAAAAAAAAAATTTGTTTTGGAAAAAAAAAAAAAAAGAAAAGATTTGGAAAAGCGTTGGAACGATTGTATCACCCTAAAAGGTGATTAACAAAAGGTGTTATGTTGATGAATAAAAAAAAATGTTGTTTTCAATGTTAGACTCGGGAGTTATTGATCGATGTGTTATATACGTTCCTGGTAAAATCATTATCAGTAAAATTAAATTTTTAATACATATTTTTCAATTTTTTTTAATAAAATTTTGAGATATTACAATAAACATTTTTAATGCAAAAAATTAAAATACTTGATGCAAATAATGCATAATTTCATTTTGTGAAGACCGGTATTATTGACAAAAATAACTTACGAAATATTCAGAAAAAAATATAAATGATACAAAATTTGCAACGATATCTCTTAGATAGGCTTATAAAATCTGTAGAAGTCTGACTCGTAATCAGCAAAGTTTCTTTAGATGTCTGTACAGTGAGGGTAGAAAGTATCCATGCGCTGAAAATAAGAATCTAAAGAAATGCCACTGTCAAACAATAAATAGTTAAATTGTAGAAACTTTTTTAGATATATATAATCAACTGCAATATTACTTAAACGTAAAGTTTACATGAAAAATTTTACATGAAAATATCAAATTTCTATTACAAATGGTAAAACATCTTGTGGTGTAGGAAGTAATGGGGCAGGGTGATCAATCTAAAATAATATCCGATGGTTTTTCTTGTTACCCTTAGATCTGACGGAAGTGGTAACTATTTTAAAACTGAAGCATAATTGTTCGAACCTTGCTTAAGTGTGAGAAACAATTTCCAACCTTCTTGGACTGTTACAACTTTATTTGTGAGGTAAAACAGGAAAAGGAAGACGCACAATGTTACTTAATCCTTTGATAATTCTTTTGTGATAATTTTTTTACATTACCATTCCTTAAAGTAAATGTTGAAAATGTTCGCCACCATTTTGAATGCAAACATGAACACGTGGGATCAAACTTTTTGACACACTTCACAATATGTTTGGTTTTATTGACAAGATTTCTTCAGTTATGATTTGTTTTAATTCAACGACGTTTGCAGTACATCTCTGGAAAACCCTACGTATGAGATAACCTTACAAAAAAAATCTAACGGTCTGAAATCTGGTGATCTTGGTGGTCAGAGACCTATTGAAATTAAAAAAGTCATCAACGAATTCCTAAAGCTCTTTCATTGTTTTGTTTGACGTGTGTGGAATGGCTCCTCCTTGCTGAAACCAGGAATAACTGTCCTGTACCTCTAGTGAAGCAATAAAAGTTTGAATTATGTCCAGGTATACTTCGGAATTCTTTAAAATCAAAGAATTAGTTCATGCTGACGAATTTTACTGTTGTCATTCAGAATCTTACTTAATGAGCTTTTAGAAATAAAAGAAATAATAGAAACGTTGAAGGTAGCCGACGATTTACTCAAATCATTTGCACAGAATCGCATTAAAAAAATTTAATGATGGACAAGCGAATTTATGTTTATTAAACGAGTTTTTGTATTTAGAAAGTGAAAAAAATGATAGCTACACCTTAAAAAAAGACATTTTAAATAAGTAATGATGCTTAAAGTCTTGCTACACATATTATAAATGTGGATAGTACAAAAAACAAACGGATATTCTTTTAATTTGATCACTCTGTACAATGCACATAATCTCAAATGCTTAAACTAGCATTTTATAATTAATGGGAAAATTTAAACTTGAATAATTGTTGTGAAGCTTCTTTGCATACATTAAACAAAATTCACTGTCATATGACTAGAAATGTTCTTATTCTTGTTTAAGAGCATCTGTCAATTCCTGATTCTTTAAAATTGACCCAGATGGAACATTCGAAAACAAGAATTTTCCTTACATGTTTAATAGGATTGTGATGTCAGTTAGCCTCCCTTTTTTATCCATACATTTAGAAGTATTCTACTGCATTACTCTCAGCCGTATGCAAATGTTGAGGTTTATTATTTTTTCCAAAACGTTTGGTGAAAAAATATGTCTATTATTCACAGAATATCGCATCATTCCGAACATTTTTTTCAATTTATCGAAAAAGGTTCGAACGGAACTTTAAACAAGCTCCCAACAATATCAATATTTATATTTGTATACAAATTTTAACATTTTCAAGATTTTTTTTTCAAGCCTTATCTCAGAATTTTATCGGACATAAGTGTTGCAGTAAATGATATGCCTCAGTGATTATAGTTATTAAAAATTTTCTTTATTTAATAACGATATGTAGTTTAATATTGAATATTCTCATCATTACTAATAGAAGACTAGGTGAGTGAACAAAATTAAAAAATAATATTCTGAAAAAGTAAGGAAAGGAAAGGTAAGGTTTGCGTATTTTAGATTTTTCTTCAAAATAATTTTATCTTATTCCTTTTTATGAACAGAAAATATATTTATAAGTAAATATTTTTTTAACGGGTAAGCTATTAATTTTTACAAAGAGTGAAAAAAATGATGAAAAGTTGTGCCTCAAATTAAATAGTTTTTATGTTAATATATAAGAAACACTAAATTGGAAAGATAATTGAAGGGATTTGGTGAAATATTTAATTTTAAAACCAAAAAATTTATTTTCCCAATGAAAATTAATTGGAATTTGTGGTAATTTTTATACAGATATATATATATATATATATATATATATATATATCCAGGAAAGGAATAAGTCTTGCATCAAATATTTTGACCGTTCGAACAAAAAAAATTCATTTTTAAAATGCATACATTTACTGAATATTATTTCAAATTCGCTATCACTGAAGTGTGGATAAAATTATTCAAATAATGAAAAGTTATACATTAAAAAGATTACTTTAAAAAATTCTACAAAGTTTGATTTTTTTTAACAGTTGTACTTCATTTTGTTATAATAACTTGGAATTTTGCGGAACTATTTTATCAGATCATTTACTCAGCATGTTTCTCAACAGAATAAAAACGTTCAGGCATTTTAATAGTTTGAATTACTTAGTAGTTTCCTTTATTTGCATAAATACCTTAAAAGTTTTAAAAGTGCATTTTTTTACTCAAAAAGCCGTTTTTCTTATTACACAGTTTATCATTTATTTTAAGATTCATTCCAAATCATAGTAGCCTAATAAGAAGTTTTCTTTCTTACAACGCGAAAGTAACTCGGAATTCCTTGAGGTTGTTCCACAAATGACTTTTTTGAAATATGGTTTTGGTGAATTTGCCAAAAATGATGTTTAATAGAATCATAATAAAGCAAAACTGCAAAAGTGCCGCAATGTGGATCCACTCAGCATTGATCTCTTTCAGTGTTATGCCTTTCAAATATAAGTATTTAATCACCACTCCAAACTCACTGTTTGTCACGTTTCTAAATAATTACATATTTCTTGCTTCAATCGACAATAAAAATGAAACCATGTGATCGAAGTAACTGAGACTTAGACTTAGACAGCTGTCTAGTGAATAATGATGCATTTTAACTCTAACCATTTTCGATGCTACGAGTGCTATCTCTTGGATTTTTAAGGACTTATTGAATGACCCTGTCTTCATTAAATGTAGAAAAGTACACATGAGAAGCAAAATGACACTTTATTTTTTTTCATTTATAAATTTGAGAAGCAATATATAACTTTTTGGGGGAAAAAATATTTTTTGAATTAACAGCGATAAGATATTTTCCTACAACAATTCGGGTCTGAACAGATAAGCTAAATGTCTACTTAGTGATATTATGGTTCTAGTCACCCAGTCCTGTGAAGAGGATTTATTAATCTCTTTGTTTAAACCCATATGTTTAGATTGTATGAAGAGTGAGGTGCTTGCTCAAGTATCATCCTCATTACCTGACATAGGCTTGAAGCTGAGAGATTCGTAATCTATAACTATATTTTTGTATCTGAGTGGAACATTAATCTAAAGTCGATAAATACCCTTCTTTAGGCTACTGTGTTTGGAACCAGCAAATATGTTACCGCGTCTGGCGTACTTATCTTTGAAGATTGTAATTCAGATATCAGTTTTCTCATAAAATATTTTAAAGAAACTATTGAATTTTTAGAAGAATTTTAGGTGTATCAAAATGTTTGAAAGTAAAGTAATTAACATTGGAGAGAGATACGTGTGATTTGGGTGTTTGTGGGTAAAAACAATGGTTCATAGTATGCAGACTGCCTGAAAATCAACAGAACAGCATTTATTTATGTAATGTGACGACCAATTCTGATAAAACCCCACAATGACTGATTTGAATTCGAAGTATATAATTATCGGCCTAATATGCAAAAAGAACATTCTTAATGTGTTTTAATGTTGATTATTACTCTTTTAAGATATCAGCGACGCAGAAGCATAATCCTAATCAAGGACTCTATCGGGCAAGAAGTTTTCCTAGTTTAAAGTATCATTTTTCCTAGTTTAAAATAAGACAAGAATTATTTGTTGTGTAAGCCCACGTAGGAAGTATGAATTTTTTGAATAAAATGTATCAAAAAATACTTCATTTTTCTCAAATTACAAAATAATAATCAATACCTTTATTTCTCATTATTTGATAATTTTTATTTAAATACTGTCTGTATTTTTTTTCAAAAACTGAATATAATTCTAAAGAATATTCCAAAATAACTCAAGAACAGTAAAACGTAATACCGTTTTCATAAAGCGCTGCCCAGTTTCTTCCAGCCTGGCGATAAAAATCGATTGAAATCTTTAGAGAATAGAAGGAAAAAAAGTATTCATTAGACTTTTGCAGTCAATACTGTGTGGAAATCGACATTATTTGAATTCAAATTATAAATTCTATGTGTTGAAGATTACTCCGAAAAAGAAAGCGAGTGAAGAAACAAGAGAATTCATTAATTTCCGGAGATTTTCTGTGGTGATCAGTCGTTTATTTTTAAGATCGAGAGCATTAAAATGGAATTTTTAATGAGCGATTTCAGTGGAACTAGTTGAAAGTTTTTGAAGCTTTTTCTCATAAATTCTGTGAGTATGTATTTCTTTGTTTTATTAAGAGCAATTTAGGATTGCATATTGCAAGAATTTAGGAGAAAAGGTTTGCCACGTTATCAAGATGTCTTGACAAATTTTTCATGATTTGAGATTGTTTCTCTGCCAGTGTGGAAAAAATAAAAATAAGAAAAAAAAATGTTTTATGAAACTGACTTTCAATTACTCATTTCGAAACACGAATCTATTGCTGCTACGATAGATTTTTACTAAGATTATCATTTACAAATGAGTTTCATACGGAAATTAAAATCATTCTGCCGAAACTAGATTTCAACATGAAAATTATAAAAAAGGGGAAGAAAGAATTTAAAATCCCTGTTATTTAAGTGCAATGATCAGGTATTACCGAGACTTTAGAATTCAGAAAATCAATCAATTGCTTTTAGTTCGTTTTTAATGCTTATCTTGCTAATAATTTCTGTAATACAAGCCTATGGGTGCAAGAGTGACCATGGATTAATGATGGAAGCCAATGGATGCACACACACGCCTTATAGATATTCATATTTATTTCTTCTTTATGTTTATGATTGTAATGTCTTTGTGTTCATTTACATTAAAATTCAAAATTATGCATATATATATAATGGTTTAACTTTAATTTGTAATGATCTCACATTAAACTAATTATTTTCCTAATTTTACCATAATCTAATTCAAAAGTAAAGAGTTCTTTTTATTTCCTGATCCAATTCCAAATTACCGTTTTATTTATTAGATCATGCTCTCATAAAATCTGTTTAATCTGCTTTCTCATAGTCGTAAATTTTTCAGAATTAATTCCTCTAAACTGATAAGTGTTAGGGAATCTCCTTCAGAATCCCTTCATGTCTTACCACTGGAGTCCATGTGACCTGAAGAAGTTCCTAGAAAGTCCCCATTGTAAATTAACATGCACGGTGAAAAGGCTCCATTTTCTGTTGTCCTCTAATGCTCATAAGCGCTTATGCTTCTTCGCACTTTTGCGTTTTTCTGTTATTGAAATGGCGGTATTGCGACTCCAGCTATTTGGAAATTATGTTGTCTCTCTCTAAAAGCAATGAAATTTGAAATATGTTGCACTATTTATTTTAGTAGTTAATTTCTAAATCATTAAATACATATATAAATCTGTCAATGGGCTTTCTTTCATAATTTTTCTGTTACTTAATAGATTTTTGTTTCTGTTTTTAATATTTAAGTTTAGTATACTAAATTAAAATTATAAAATAATTGTACATGAGTTTTATTAATTTACTTAGATTAGTCTTTAGTTGTTGTTTTTTTATTTAGTTAAACATGTTATTAGACGTTAATGTATGAATTTATGATTGATATGCCGGTTTTGTTTTTTATGGGATTTATGATTTTTATGTTTTAATCACACCTACCTACCCCATATATACATATATATATATATATATATATATGTGTGTGTGTGTGTGTGTGTGTGTGTGTAATTTGAAGTTTTAATGAAATTTTCAACATTCCAACGTTTCAAGTTAACATTCCAGCGGGAGCAGCTTTCTTAGATACGTTACTATATTTAAGAGTGTTAATGGTAAAGTTTGGTAGTAATTAGTTAAGGAGAAGAGCTATTAATTCCATCTGTTATAAACATGTAAAATGAAATTGGTATCGAGTGTATCTCTCATATACGCCATCCCGATGGTAGGTTAAGAATGTAAGAAATGTGAAATTCACAACTAAACATTAAGAAACAAGACATATATCAAACCAAAAAAATATCGATAAGAATTGACAACCTAGACTTGAATCATAATACATCAAATCGAACCATAAAATAATTATAAATTCAAAAGCAAGTACATTAAATTAAAAATAAATAGTCGATGAAACCACAGATTTCAAAAAAGTTCTAGTAATTGTAAAATTTGAAATCCATATATTTGAAGAAAAGCGAAATTTCGGGTCATACAAATTCTGTTCAGAGTTTTGAGCATTTCCATTGTGTCGTAGTTCAAATCCTGAGTACATTGAATTAATTTAATACAGGGGAGCTGATGTAAGTTAAAAATGCCGCAGCTCAAAGTCTTCACGTTGTTATGTTGTAGTAACTCTGAGAATAAGAACCAACTTAGGAGTCGTGCTTATCACTTGATAGTGATTAGAATTACAAGGCCAGTGGCCAACAGCTTTTGTGTTGCTTCTAAGTGTAAGGTTAATAATTAATCAATTCTCTTTTAAAACTTGTGCTCCGAAGAATTAAGCATCGCAGACTGTTTTTACTTTCACATAATTTGTATCGATGGTAAACGCTTAGAGTATCATGAATTCCAATTCCAATTTAATTTATACCTATTAGAGGTGTAATTTGCTTAATGATTTTTTAAAAGTGGGTAAACATTAGTGGTTTGAATGCAATCAATCATTGAATTAATGCGTAAGATGTGCAGATTTCACGCAAACCCTCTGAAAGGAAATTTCCAAATTATAATTCACAGACTGATTCCTTATGTATCAAAGAATAAACACATTGCGAAATACGAGGTAGGATTCAACAGTTCCCGGACTGAGCCTATAACGTGAAACCTTTTTTTTGCAGTAGAGCGACTACGATTTAATGCTTCCATGTTTCTATGTATTCAGTAACCTGAGAAAGAAAGAAATGGCCTTTGTTGAGCAGAGAATGAATTTCAAATTTTATGTTCGCTCAGGAGTGAGTGCTACAAAGACTTACGAAATGTTGAAGCATGTATAAGCCAGTGATACATTATTCCAAACGTAAGCTTTTGAGTGGCATCGTTTCAAAGATGGCAGGGAAAATGTCAAAGACGACGAACGCTCTGGACGTCCGCTGACTTTCCGCACAGCTGAAAACATCGAAAGAGTTTCTGCGGTGGAACTCAAGAATTGGTTTCAAATACTACCATAAACAGCAGAATCACTTGGGTATCTGAGGCCACATGTTAACGGATACTGACTATGAATTTTAACATGCATAGGGTAAGTCCACACATCGTTCCCCACATGTTAAATTAAAACCAAAGGGCAATTCGAATGGAAAAGGCGAGATACTTAATAATCTTCGGTTGTAGGCAAAGACCTTTCCCTACTTGGCGGAATTGTTACTGGAGACGAGAAATTGTGTTTCTTATACGACCCTCAATCCAAGAGAGCATCGAAGGCACCGAGAACACTTGGAAATCATCATAATCTCCACGCACGCAGAAATTCCACCAAGATCACTCTTACGGCAAGGCCATTTTAGAGGTGTTTTGCTATATTCTGAAGGACTATATCCTGTTCACACTGCGTCCTTCAGGGACGAACTGATTTGAACGAAGGGACCAAAAGTGTGGGCTGAGCAGCCATAAGTGCTTTTGCATGACAACTCTCCTGCACACTGATCCTTCCGAAACAAAAAAACGAAACAAAAAACTGTTTTACTTTACTCTCCTTACACTCTTGAACTCATTCTCTGTGACTTCAGCCTATTTCTTGAACGAGCCCATCGATTTCAATCTGCAGATGAAGTAATAAGTGCATCGCAGGCTGAATTAAAGGACATGACTAAAAATGGATTCCAGAAATGTTTCTATGAGCTTTACAAACGATGGTAAAAGGGCTGTTGCTCAAGGGTCTTATTTCGAATAAGGACGTGTTTCTACAATTTAATTGGTAATATATTTTAAGTTATAGACGCAGTCCGGGAACTTTTGAATCCTGTTTAGTAAACATATTCAACACATTACTGTTCATCAATTGTTGAAACATTTCATTTGTATCTAGCCATTTGTCATAAGATGGTGTTTATGATCTAAATTATGAGACAAGTGTCTGAAATTTAAAAAAGTATATCAATTTTTCATTTATTAGTATTACTGAATTATTTGCCTGAGTATTAATTTATGCTTCATAAAATGTTGTTGTGTTCTTCGTGTTAAGATCTCAATTTCACTGTAGCAAGTGCCTTGAAGGTAAAATATCTTAGCTAGGAAATGTGGGAAGTGAAACCATTTCTATCTTTTTAATGGATCGGTATAGTTGTTATGAAGATTACACAGTTAATATTAATGTGCAAATTACATTATCAATGTAATCTGCTTATTAATTAGGTAATGTGAGGAATGAGCAACAGCTTTCGACGCCTTAATGAATCAACCTAGTTGAACAGCTGATTACAGAAAAAACAGGCACATTACATAGGTATCATATAGATTAATTAGGTATTGAACTCTGAATAATTTATCGCTTTAATGGATTGTCTAATTAATCTTCAGATTACCTATGTTATGGGCACATTGTCTACTTTTCCCACTTTAAAGGTAACATGTAAAAAAATGTTTCTTAAAAATATATTACTCATTGAAGTTGCATTTAAAAATTATCATTTAATGTTTCCAAAATTTCAAAATACTGTATAAAAATGAAATAAGTGTTATAAAAACTAATTTATATTTATATTATTTTTATTTGAAACTCATTTCGGAGTTCTTAAAAATACGTTCTTTAAACTTAAGTTTTATTATGACCATATTTGAAAAATGTATAAAAAAATTTTTTAAAAAATTTATTAAAATTTAAATTTTTGAAGTTTTAAAATCATTTCAATAATTTAAAATTCCAACTACTTCTATTAATTTTAATATTTTAAAAACATGTTTTCTTGAATTTTTTAGAAGTGTCTCACTCGGGTCTGTGCATGGATTTGGGGATATTAATGTTTTGAAGAGTTTTATAAAAAGTTTCCTATCGAATACTATAAAAACCAGGGAAAAATAATATATGAAGTTGTGGGTATTTTAAAAAATAATTATTTATATCTGATCAATATATTCCATAAACAGAAATATTAAGCAATCAGAAAAATTCAAAAATTATTAAAAGATTACAATAAAAAAAAACCCATAATATTTTAAATATATGGCAGTCATAAGAAGTAGAAGGAGCGTTCAAATGAAAAGATATGAAACTACACTGTGGGTATAAATGCAGACTTTATTCAAATTAATATACACCATAGGCCTAAGTCCAACGATCCCACTGATTTACGAGCCGAAGAATCTCTTATTCCCAGAATTCCTGTGGCCGTGACGAGACCCAGTCCTTCACAGCGTCCTTGACTTCGTCGTCCGAGATGACGCGCTTCCCTTTCAAATATTTATTCAGGCGACCAAATACATAGAAATTGCAGGGCGAAATGTCTGAGATGTACAGCAAATGGTCAAACTATGTTACTCCCTCTTGAACTTGCCAGTTCCGCGTGTGTAACCCTGGAGACACTCAGTCTTCCCCATATAACTATGGTCAGCATTTGGCGATAAATAGCGGTGGGTTTTTAATACCTTCCGCTGTCAGAAATCGGATAAGGCCTCGCTGCTCCTCAATCGTCCAATTTTGCGATGTGAACGCTATCATATCCGCATACGCACTGCCACGTCAATTGGACAGTTCTCTTTATTAAAGCCTCTGCTCTCTCTTGCGCTTGCGGGCGCCAGCGCATGCACCGATCCCGATCAAAGATTCCATTTGTACATCTAATTGTCTCGCTACGTTCTCCCACAGCGGTATATACAAATATGTTAACGGTTACGTTGTTACAACGTTTCATACCTTTTCATTTGAACACCCCTTACAAAATATTAGCAAAAGCAATTTAAGACTTTGAAGATTAATGAAATTATTAAGCATTCAAACATTTAAGGAAAATTTAAATATATCACTTAATAAACTGCATATATATATATATATATATATAT
>BMAW01019434.1:0-28309 GCA_019974015.1 Nephila pilipes | reverse complement strand
TATATATATATATATATAGAGCTGTATTTATATATATATATACATATACAGCATTAGATATTAAACATTGTTCTCGGCATCCAATTTGAATAATAATAAAATCCTATTCTACAGCAATTATAGTTAATTTCTTAGTAAATTAGATTTTGAATTAGTGACTTTTTAAATTTTAAAGTGGAAAAAAATCATAAATTTCTTAATGATATTGTTTTACAAAACCTTAATTTTTACTGTAATTTCAGGAGGAAATGCGAAACAATTTAATTCGTTACGTATGAAAAGTATCTCTTTCATTTCATCGAAATAAAATCGCATTATTGACGGAATAAGCAACTAACAAATCGACTTATTTACGTACAAGAAGTCATTTAAATTTTCGACATAAACTGCAATGATTTCTTTTCCAAAAGGCTAATATAATCTAATGCCACTTTATACAGACACTAGGACAAATAAGATCAGATGAACAAGATTTGAAACATTCTGGATACTTTTACATAAAAAATAATGCTTTACTGATATATAAAAGACGAATTGTTCGACATGATAATCAAATACTTGAAATTGAATTTTCAACATTAAACTTTGTTACTTTTGCGTCTTCCAGTATTTATTAGCCTATATAATAGAAAACCTTACTTCAATAATTCGTTATTTTATATACGAGGCTTTTGTGTCTTGAATTTTTCCTGAATTTCCCATTTCTTAAGCCCCTCCCTATTTCTATTAAACTTAATTTTTTATGTTTTTAATTACAAATACATAGAAATACCGCATTCACTATGAAATAAAAGCAATTAATTATCCTAAATATATAAATAATCTCTTACTCCTCATAACTAAATAACTAAATCCTTAAATACTTTTCTAGGTGGTCTTATTGATATCATAAAATCTCGAGACATTAAAATCCTGCATTTCAGACAAATAATTGAAATCAGAAGAGTTGTTATGTCGGAAAAATTAAGTCTCATTACATGATTATTAAGTTTTAATTTTTATTTGAATTCTTAAATAACCAAAACAAGTTTTCATACAAATGAAATCTTTAGATAGATTGAGCATGAGCATTGCACTTACCTATGGAAATTTTGTGTGGCCGCAGTAACGGAGTGTTTATAGTCAGCAAATTGCGGCCAGGGAAGTTTCTGGAGAGTTCAGATATCACTAATGAACATTTTCTTAGTGGGGCTGATGTTACATCTATCGAGGCTCTAAAACCTCCCTGACGAGGAAATTTGAAGAGATTAAGGTGTCGTTATTTATATTTGATAAAGATTCAAAATTACAAGATCATTTGCTAATTAATCTCCCGTTGTGTCCAAGTGTAAGTAACATCAGTAAACAAGCAATGAATCGAAAATATTGCATCACATATTTTGAGTTTTAGCTGAAACTCATCTCTGAGTATTTTAAAAATAGTTAATAATAAAAATAATCAATCGTTTATCCCCTATATCTTTTGAAAAATAGCATATATATATATATATATATATATATATATATATACTCATCGACAAAAAAATTAGCATACCGAGAAATAATTGCGGAATTGTAACGAAACTTGGTATGAAGGTACATGTCGGGGAGATTGCAAATGATTAAAAATGCAGCGGGATTGCGCATTAGAGGGCGTTTAACGTTGTTCTCCGTGGAGTATAAAACAGGTAACCAAAGCGTGTTTGAGTGGGCTGAATCGTTTACATAGGAAGAGCTGAGTAGACATGCCATTATGAAGACAATACGAGCAGCTGTCACAGTTTGAGAGGGGGAGAATCATCGGCATGATGGAAGCTGGGTGGTCAGGTAGGCGAGTAGCTCGTCAATTAGGCCGCTCTGATTGTGTTGTGAGGAGGTGATGGGACCAGTGGATCCAAGAGATGTCATTTACACGAAGACCAGGCTCAGTACGCCCTCGATAGACCAGTCGTTGAGAAGACCGCCGCATCATAAGAAATGCACGCGTATAGCCAACTGCTTCATTGGTCGCCATCAAGGCACAGGTAGTATGGGGAAGGGGAGTAGCTAAAACCTTCCTGCTCCCATAACATCCAATCAGAAGGTGTAGGCTAGATAAATAAATAACTACAAAGAATTAAAACAAGAAGAATTAACAATTTATTTAAAACTTAACTAGAACCACTTTTAACATTTCAACTATGAAACTCGACCTTCACAGGTCTGGAATCTGCCAAGCAAGTGTGTCTACAAAAGATCGCTTCCTCCTTTTCTTTAAATCGGCTTGCTGTTCCGCAGACAAAAATTACGTCACAAGATGACGTAGGCAGCCGCCACAGTAGCACATTCTCTAGGGCCCCCTGTGTCTTCTTGAACCATACGAAGGCACCTGGATGAAGGACATTTGGGATAGTCGTGCCCATTACGTGTGCTGCTCTTGACGTCAACCCATCCACGCCTCCGTTTGGAGTAGAGCCGCGCACTAGGAAAATGGACTGCAGCGGAATGGAACCAGGTCGTCTTTAGTGACGAATACTGATTCAATCTCAGCAGTGATGACAATCGTGTTCGTGTGTGGAGACCCCTAGGTGAACGCCTCAATCTTGCCTTTGCTTTACAGCGACAAAACGCTCCCACAGCTGGTGTGATGTTATGGGGTGCCATTGCCTGCAATACACGGTCACTCCTATTATTGATTCGTGGCACCAAGACAGCCCAGCGGGTTGTCCATGACATCCTTCAACCACATGTGTTGCCACTTATGCAATGGCTCCCAGGAGAAATTTTTCAACAAGACAATGCTCGGTCTCATACGGCAAGGGTGTCCCAAGACTGTCACCGCACTGTTACAACCCTTCCTCGGCCTGCCCGATCCCCAGATTTGTCTCCAATCGAGCATATTTGGGATCATTTGGGATGGTGAGTTGGGCATCTCACGAGTGTGAACGAACTAGAGGCACGGTTACAGCAAATATAGAACGAAATGTCTCAAGATATTATAAAGAACTTGTATGCCTCAATTCCTAATCGAATCGCATCGTGAATTCGCGCTACAGGGGGTTCAATAGGGTATTAAATCCTCCATTCTTTTGTATTTTTCTCTGAAATAAATGATCCTTTTTCTTTGATTTTCTAATCATTTACTTATATCAAAGTAGTCATTATATATATAAAATTTCGTTTCATTTTCTTGGTGTGCTAATGTTTTTGTCCATAAGTGTATATATATATTTATATATATAATTATATATAAAATATGACTGGTAGGATAAATTTTTCTGTCTTATTTTGTACGTGATTTTAACAATTAATTTACATATATCTGTGTCTTAGATTCTTCATTACATGTAAGACATAGCTAAATTTATGACGTATTAAAATATAAATGGTTCTTGAAAAAAAAAAATATCTATGCATCAATCCAGAATAAGGCAATAAGAAATAAATAAATTAGTAAAATATTGTACAATTTTTTTTGAGATATAGATTGATTAGAAATTTCATTATACAATAATTATCATTAGGATTTTCCTAAAAGCTTATAACATTCAATAAATTATATTTAAAAATCATAAAACTTATATGAAAAACTAATCTTATTTGGTCATTAAATTTTTGAGGAGCAAGATCTCTTTTCACATATTTTTTAAAATAATAATTAGTAGGTAAAAGTGTTTCTTAGTGGATGAGTCCAGGTGATAAATAATACTTGGAAGCATTCCTAATTGATGCACAAAATGAGAGGGGGAATCAGATGATTATCATTTTTTTCCGATTATTACAGGCAAAAAAATACAATTAATTGAACAAACCTTCTCCAATTGAAAACCTTGTAAATCATCATATTAACAAGCGATACTTGTTTTTTGAAGCGTATCAATTCTAGCCCCCCGGGAGGGTGTAATTATTCACGTTACATTTCCGTCAAAATTATTAAAATCGGGACCAGATTTCTTTTTACGAGACTGAGAAAAAGAACTTCTTGTTTTTAATTTTTACCTTAATGTTTCTCATTGCTAAATGAACAAATGAATTATTTATTTTTATAGCAGAGGCATTTTTTTTTATTTTGAAATGATTTAGTGCCTCTTAACACACGTTTGAGTTCACTTGTGGATGCACATCAGTGATTACAGATTTAAGGAATTTTCTGTGACATGTAATTTATTATATTTATTGAAAAAAACTAGTATACCAGTAAATACCCAGAATACCTTATGAATATAGTAAAATTATGATCATCAAATAAATGTTTATAATCAAAATATTTTAAAAAATAGTAATAATAAGATATTTATCTTTTTTTGTACACTATGATTAAAGAAAGAAAAGAAATTAAATTATATACATTAAAGGTAAATAATACATATAAAATTCAGCAATATTTTTCCCATTTTGTAACTCTGTAGCTGGTAAATATTATATTTGTAGATAAATTGAAACTTTTAACGATGCAGCTCCAAACTTAAAAAATAATTTAAAGAGTGCCAACTTTTCAGTAATATCTTTATTTATTATTTAAAAGTTATATATTATTAGAAATAAGAAATATTAGAATTACTCCGTTATTTTTTTAAAAAGGAAAAAAAAACGTCAAATGATTTTTCCGTATACAATTTGATTAAAATTTTATTCGAAAATTTTATTTTATTTCTAGATAAAACAATTAAAAAATTCCTAAAATGACATCATTTTACGCTTTTTTCATATTTTCCTCAAAATTACGCTAAATAATTTACATCTCAGAAATGGTGCAAGAATTATAATATTATATTACTTTGTTTGAGGACTAGACTTCACAGTATACATTAATATTACTTCAACATTGATAAGAATAATCTGCAAAACACAGAAGAAAATTGTTAAAAGATAAAAAAAATAATTATTTTTGAGAAAATAAATTCAATAAGAAATAATAAAAAAAAAACGAGATGTTTCTGTCATCTGTTGATGGTGAAAAAAATGATTTTATAAATATAAGATCTATTTGCTGATATGTTTCAAAAGAATTGTGTCAGATTAATTCGTATTTTTTTTGTAAGAGAATGCAAATTCACATTTTCTACGATTTTTTTTTATAATCAGCCAACTTGCGACATGAGTTACCATTATTATCTTCTACATCTTCATCGTAATATCAAATACAAAATATGTTCAAAATTAATTGAATTACCTATTGTACATAATTGCCGGTAAGAATTTGAGGTTGATATTTGCTATACACCAGTGATAGTTCATGCATAAAATTATTTTTATTATGAAATTGGGAAATGAGTAATTTCACTGTGTTAAAATGGCATAGATTTCAAAAAGCATTTATGACATTGAAATTGTTAATAAAATTTACGTACTTCCATTGACATGACAAACTGTAAAAGAGAAAGTGTTTGAAAATTGAAACTATTTTCAAAAGTGATCTTAATGCGAGTTTCCTATGGGTGATTTTCTAGTAATTTGAAAACTAAGTATGAAACAAGTCCTCTCAATCATTTAGTTTAAATAAATGTCACTGCGAAAAGTTCAAATTACAAACATCTGAATCACAGTAAGGGTGTGAAAAACTTAGATTATGTTTACCTTCACTAAATATTACACTAGAACTGGATGTTTTTTTTTAAATCAAATCTTGTAGCATACGTGATCATAGTTTAATTTGGTTTATTTCCAGTAAATTTAAATTTAAATGTAGTACATACCTTCTTATGGATTTTCAGTGTAAATAAAAATCATTATTTAATGTTATACGGGGGCTATTCAAGAAGTATTTTCTAATTTTTATCTTCCGTAAGCAAATGGCATCAAATCTCATACATTTGATCAAAATCAACAAGCATAGACATCTCATATTATACTTCCTTCTCATGATTATTGTACTGTAACCAGATATTTATTTATGACGTTAAATATGTTTTCATGCGTGATCTTAGTATCAAATGGTTTTTTTTTTCTAGAAATAGAGAAGCTTACGAGGAAAAAGCCCTTACAATCATTTTGTTTGTAAATATGTTGTTCTTTATACCCTATACATACCCAAAATATTAATGCATTCATTGATCATGAAAAATATAGAAATATTTTATTTAATTTTTGTGTATGAAAAATATATTTAGTTGAGAAAGTATTGAAATCACTGTTTATAAATTAATTTACAAAGAAGATACAAGTGTGATATAGATTCAAGAAAAATATCGTACAAATATTTTGATATTTACAGTGCATTCTATATGCACAAACATTTTCTCTCTTCTACTCATTTAAATTCCTATAATTTTCCTAGATTACGTTTCATTTGGTTTGAAAGAAATTAGAAATTACATTTATATAACTTAAAATTAAACTCCAATGTAAAAGGGGAAAATTGCGAAAAGCCTACGCTACAGCGCTAAAACTGGTGGTAATACTAACTATACATGATTAAAAACAAAATAAAGTAATATAACATATAAATATGTGTTTCAATATTCTTTGAAACTATTAGCAGAGCAAAATTTGCAGTTACCCTGTCCTTCAAATAATAAGAGGTAATTGCAAACACAAGACTTTAGGTTTATTAAAACTATCAGAACCAAAAATTGATAAACCTATTTTACATCCATGCAACACTAAAAGCAATAAATATTATTTCAATAAAAACATACCCTTTTCTCGCTCTCTAAATGGAATCATTAGCCCAGCATAAAATGCAGCACATTAAATTCTTCTGCACCAACTTGTCACTTTCAGTTTTCTAGCTGAATGGAGTTGTCAGCTGTACCACCTAAACCTTGATTGATCTCAATTTATCATTCTCAATTTTTCTCTGTCTTAATTTTTCACCTACAATTAATACTCCCAAACTGTTTTGTTTTGAGACACAAATTTTGTTTGCTTATAATTACCCCTTGTTTACAACCCGCCGACCTTAAACGTTTTTTACAACTTAAATTATTTCATCTTTTATATTTAAGGGATTTTTATTTTCTTTTTACGGAAGACGAAATGTAATTTAATTTTAATAATGCGTTTTAAAAGCAACATTTCAAAGTATAATATCAAATCAAAAATGAAT
Organism: Nephila pilipes; assembly: GCA_019974015.1. NCBI lineage: Eukaryota > Metazoa > Arthropoda > Arachnida > Araneae > Nephilidae > Nephila > Nephila pilipes. Next base: position 21,303 of record BMAW01019434.1, on the reverse strand, counting down.
TATCTTATAAAATGTTAATTATGATAAATTAAATTTAAAGATTAAAAAACTGAATTTTTCCATCTTGGTTTTAAAATAAGGAATAATTTACGATTTTATCAAGATCGTCAAATCATTGAAATAACTGCTTCTCATATTTTACGAAGTTTTCACATCAAATCTGAATTTGCATATAATGACTAGCTTCGAAGTAAGAAAATGATTCGCTACATAAAAATGAATATTTAATGCAAAATCTTTATGAAATGTATCATCCATCAAAAAACTGCACTTGATAACTTATAACAAAATATATTTTTTCCAGTATAATGTAATTTAAATTTGTGCAAACAGCTTAAGATTTTTTTCTATTTAGAGAAAAAGAGAGATTTATATGAAAACGAAATATCACTTCAAGGCATGAGAAGGCAATTGATCACATGAACTAATGTTTAACTATTTTAATAAATAAACTGTCTGAATACCTCTATTTTTATTCTAAACATTATTGTATTTTTTGATTTATTTTAAATAAGCTAATCGGGTTCAAAAATGGTATAATACTTGTAACTGATTTGATAATTAACGGTTTTCAAAAATTGTATATTAATTGATTCCCTTTATGAAACCAGTTATCCAATTTATGGTTATTTATATGAATACATAAATAATGAATTCAACCTATTAATTCACAAATTACAATCAAAATTATAACAAAGGGACCTAAGGAATATATGTCGTTTTTATAAAAGAAAACATTGATATCCAACTTATTTCACAAACATAAATATATAATTTGATGTATTATGGATTGAGCAAAATTTTGAACTGTTATTTTACGTAAATAGTTTACACACATTTTACTTATTCTGAAATGTATCATATGAATTTGGGAATTAAATTTTTACGTTTTACTATTTTCTTTTTTACTCTACACAAATTATTTTAAAATGAATTATTTTAAATTAAATTTAAAATTTATCCAACACCATTTTTCGTTTCTTTGTTATCAAATAATATATTTTTGGAAATTTTACATCAAATCGGCATTTCTATTTAATGACATGTATTTAATTACATGAAAATAAATATTTAATGCGAAACCTTTATGAAAAGTGATATCCGTAAAATGATTGTACTTGATAATTTATAACAAAATGTATTATGTTCGATAAAAGGTAATTAAAATGCATCGAAACAGATTATTTTTCTATTTAAACAATATGAGAAAATTTAGTAAAAAATAACATTAAATTTTGTATCAAGTGAAAATCTGTGAAAGACAATTAATCACATAAACTATCACTTAAGTATAGCATAAAACAGTCGTCTGAATGCTATTTTGTTCTACTAAATAGAATTACATTTTTCGATTGTTATTTTTCATTTAAATATGTTTATTGACAGTAACAATGGTGTACTGGTGATTGAGCTGATAATTATAGTAAGACTTAAAGTGGCTTCTAAAAATTAAGATAAAATTTTATTTGTTTTTTTTACAAAGCACCTCATGGAAACTATAGTTATTTATATGAATATCTAAATTTTCCAATAATAAATGCACACATTAAAATAAAAATTATAATGGCAATTTTTAAAGAAAATATTATAATAAAGGTACCAAATATATCACTTATTTCAATAAAATAAAATAAATATCACTTACTGTATTAGAGGACGAATAATATTTTGAACTGTTAATTGATAAAAACGTTTTCCACATACTTTGACTTATTCCCAAAATTATCAAACAAATTTTTGGATTAAATTTTTACGCTTTATTATTGTTTTTAACTCCATACGAAATGTTTTAAAATTTACTTTCAAATCCATTTGTTTTATTTAAAAAAAATCATTGAGCTCATTGAAAATTGGATTTGAACCTCCTTTTTCATAGAAATGTAGTTGATTGTCATTTCATTAATTTTATTTTCAGATATTAATTGAATTATTTTATTTGTTTTGAATAAAATATCATATTTTGACAGTTTTGGACTAATTACAAATATCTTAGAAATAATGATCCATTTAAGAAATCAGATAATGTGCAACGAATAAATATGAATTAAAAGACCACGAACATCTTTCATTCCATACTTTTTTCTTCTCAAAAGAAAAGCTACTTGTTTGTGCTTAATGGGTCAAAACAAATTCAAAGGGACTATGTAACGGAATACGCTATGTGTATGCTATATACGCTATATATGCTACGCTATGTAACGGAATAAAATTCTACCATGTAAATCAAAGATCTGGAAAAGATTAAACCTGTTTTATCATATATTGCGATTTATATTCTATTAACAACACCCTATGTAAATGTAAATTAATATATTTCGCGAAATTTTCGGGAAAAATACATTTTGAGAAATATTGACATCAAAGTCATGTAACAGAGTTTCGGGCAATAATATTTCTTACATTTTGGTTTACAAATACTTCTAAATGAAATTGAATTATTTACTCTAACAAGAGCAATGTCAAAGGAATTGTCACAAGAAAAAACATCTTGTCCCGAATGCAAGTTGCCACTCAACTTGGCAGAGACGGATAAAGTTCTTAGATTGTATTCAGCGGGATTTCTTGTCGAATTGCCTCCAACTCTCGTACTAAAACGCTAACATTCAAGAGCTGAGACGTAATAATTGCAGATACATTCACTTCAAATCATAACTGTGTTCCTTGGTAAAGAGACTAAATTAACCAGCATAACAAGAATGTGTTCGGCAAATATAAAGACAATTCATGAGACATGCTATCCGTGACTAGACAATCTTTTGTGGAAAAATAACCTCAACTGGCAAAAAAGGAGCAGCAACACAAAGGTGCTAATAATTTCGGCTCTGAATCGTTGTACTGTAAATGTCCTACGGTATGCATTCAAAGAAAATGAAATGGCAGTGTTTTCAAAATTTTCTATTGTGGATCATTTAGGCGTACGATAATTAGGGTGGATTCTCTACGCTTACAACAGTACACTCTTTCTCATTTTCTCATTTAACACTTTAAGAATCTTTATACGATGTTATTTAAATTAAATATCGGTATCATTAGATGAAATATGACATATGAAGATTAGAATAGAAATATTTATGCGTAAAGAATATAGAAGAAATGCATTAATTAGCCATGAAGCGCTGAATACGAGAATAGGTGGTTGTTGATAACGATAGTAAGCTGAAGCTATTGTGATACATCTGGAAATGATCTGCTTTGGGTAACAAGCCTTATGAGTGAAAATATAGAGAAACTACTAATGGTGAAGTATTCGAACCCTCATCTATACATCTTTTAAAGACATGAACCTGAATAGTTTGGTAATATAAGTACTTAGCGGTTTATTAAGCGTTAGAGAGAGATTTCCATAGGTAGAATATGTTAAGAACTGAATTTTGATTATTAATATAGATCTGAATAAAATAACTTAGTTAACATCACTGTGGGAATTTTATTCATTACACTATTGTTTCATAATTGTTTAAGAATAATTAAAGATTAAAATTGAATGGAATATAAAACACTGTCTTGGATGTTTTCAGACACATTTATGTTAGTCGTCAAGATACATTTTGAAACGAGACTCATCCCTAAAAACCACTTCCTGAGTCGTAATATTCATTTTAAATATATATGGTTTAGTAACGTAATAATAATCTGTGTTAGTTCCCTTAGCTCTCATAAACGTGTGTGTATGTATCACGTTGTATGTTTGATTCCTACGAATATAGTGCTGTGACAACCGATCATGCAATCGCTGTGACTTGTTATGCTGTTGTGGCCCTAGCTCGTCCGCTATCATTCTGACAATGAAGTATGCCTATCTTCTCTCCCTCTGATCAGCATCGTCTAACCACCGCAACAATTTTAATCACAAGTCGTGATATTTTTAGATTTACTCACCTGACACATTTCAGTCGACAGAACGATCCTTTTCTAAGTTTAACATATTGACCTAATGAGCACGAACTCGGCGGAAACACATTATCCTGAATGTCTTCATACACGTTTACATTAGTCGTCAGGACGCATTTTAATGCTGTTCTTGTCACTAAAATCATCTTTCTTAGTCAGATGTATTTCAAGCTGTTAGCTATAAATGCATCTATAATCAGAATGTGCGGGATTTATGCATAAGAGTGATACATAATAAACAGATGTGCAATTTAAATCAATTTGATGTGCATGTATTCCCCATTTTGTATGTTCATTGAAACTAATCTAGTTTTGTGACATTCAATCAGGCAATCACTCTATCTTCCCATTCTGTTGTGATCCTAGTTTGATCTCTGCCCTTTCCATACTGAAATCTGCCAAACTTCACTCCCTCTTCAACATCGTCAAGTCGTCATATCCTTTTGAAATAAATATCGAGATATTCTTTGATTTATCCATCTGCTTCTTTATGTCCGGAGGCACGATCTGTTTCGAACTCTCATATATACTCTTAATGATTACGAACCTGGTGGAAAGACGTTGTTGTAGTCGAAGTAAATATCCACAATCAACATACAACTGAAATATTGAAAGTCATATCAGTTATCAGGCGAAAGGATGAATAATGATTTATTGATTTTGTCACTTTATAAACATTAAGTAGAGGAATATGCTATATATTTTTACGGAAATTTTAATTGTTACTCTTTTCATGCGTGTTCTTTCCACACACAGTTTCTTGCATTTAGACTACTCTTTTATCATTCATTGTTTTCTATAACCTAGGCGTGTGAATCTTATTAGAACAATTAATGTAGAAGAATGTTTAACTTTGTAACACCCGACCGACTCGGGCGTCCTCTTGTGCCATCATTAATTTCAAATATCAAATACTACGACACAAATAATTACAGAATCAACAAAACAACTTTCACAATTTATTAGTATATATTTACTATGACACCAATAATTATGCTCTCCAGGTTAAGTTTTCTAACACCTTAGTTCAACCCAGCAATAATAATCTAACAGACTCTTACCAATCTTTTATCGACTGCAACTCCGAATCTGGAACAACTGCTGAAAATACTAGACCGAATCCTTTTCCGAGTAATCTTTACTCGACACCTCAATACTAGTCTGTAATTCCGCCTTCCTCTTATATAGCACTTAGACTTCCCCTCCTCTCACTACAACGCCTCTCTGATCCTCCTTCGGATACTCCACTCCTTCAGGTGGAGTTTATATAATTCTTAATTCAACTGCTTCACTTCATTCCTAACTGCTTTACATATTAACGTTCTTCATCACGTTTCATTTTTGGTTGGGCAAAGGTTGTTTAGTGAAAGCAATCAATCTCAACTGAAAGTCCCCAAGGTTAGTGAAGAGAAACCGCGAATAGCCCAATGTCACAACTTTACCTTTATATTCATTAAATAACAAAGTCTGAGAAATATATATAGTATATTTATAAAATGAATAATGTCTGGAAAATACTTTTTGCTCATTATAATTATAAACATGAAAAAAAAAGCTTTACATTTCATAAGCAATTCAGGAATTAGAAATAAGTTAAAATGATTGTTTCAATTAAGAAATAGAAAATAATATAAGAACAGGGAAAGAAAACTTTATAAGGAAAAAGTAGAATACAGTTAGTGAAACGATAAAACTGGTAAACTGGTTAAAAAATACTAAAATTAGCAACTTTTGTAACACTCGTAGAGGAATACGGATTTAATTTTCAAATATTTTCATTTTTTTCTGAATATTTCAATTAATTTACAAACTCAGAACAATAATCAAACTTAGAAACAGTATATTTTCTTGAGATTTTTATATATTTTAAAAGTATTCTATCTTCAAGATATATATTTTCACTTATATGTGTATATTTACTAGTAGTATATAAATTCCTCTTGTAATCGTTTATTCAAAATAATAAAACAGAACCAAATGATCGATAATAAATCTAGTTTATAACTTATAATTATTTATAATAGTTAAGCACCAATTATGTCAATAGCTCAAAAATGTCAAAATAAAGTGTGATTATCTCTCATAATAGTATGAAGCAAGGAACAAGTCACATATTAATCCAGACACTTCCCTTCTGGAGAATTTTTAACAATCACGTTTTCAAAAAAACGTTATTAGTCAATGCTTACATATTGTTTTGAGGAAAAAGTATCGATGAAATGCGTGGAAATAAAATTTATAAAGGATATACAATTTTAGGTATTAAAGACTGTTATACTTCCTTATGACAACAATAAATATATTTAATTTGTGTGAGATATATTTACATTGCTAAGATATATTTAATTTAATATTTTCATGTCTACTTTTTTTTTAATTTCCGCTCAGAAAGTATCACTTTTAATAATTTATCGTTTGCTTATATTTTAATGAGAAATAATTACTGATTTTTGTGGCTGAATAGTCTGATTACTTTATTTTTATTTCTAACGTTGGCAACATGTATGTATCTTATAATGTTTTGAATGCGAAAATACTAATGCATTAGGAATTGGAAGACTTTGTTTTCTTTTCTTGGTAGTAATTCTTTCTGAGCCGCCTGGGGATCGGAAATACTTTTATCTTACGTTTTCTCAAATTTCAATTTTTTTTTTACTCTTCCTTTCATTCCTAACTTGCTTATGCATTATATTTCTATTTTTAGAAATGATCTAAAAGTAAATTCTAAGAGTACAGTTGGAAAAAAAAATCTGCAATGCCTCCAAGTATCATATCCTATAATTATCAAATGATTTCTTCCCTTCTTGGTATCCTTCTTTGACATGCTAACGGAGAAAAAGAATCATAATTCTGAGAATTAATAATAGTTCATATTCATGACATTCGACAAATATTACTTTACATTTCATCCCTCCTCAAAACCTAACTTTTTGAAGAGATAAAGGTTCTCTTTGAAATATTTGTAGTTGTTTTCTTTGCCCTTCAGAATAAATGAACATTCTCTTTAATTTCTGCTTAGACGTTAGCATCTTTCTTCCAGAAAATGTTTACTTTTTAATTTTTTTTTTACAATTGCTGAAAATAATCTTTGGTGTATGAGATCCCTTAAACCCGTTCGTTCCCAGCGGATCACATGCGATACGCTCGCGTTTGCTCTTCTGTGCCCAGCGTATCACATTTGAATCGCTCCGTGAGTGTCTTCTACGGACCAATGTATCAATAGAGATACGCTTGATGAGAACGTTTTAGTGATTTTCATAATTTTACTATATGGTGTTACAATACCGTGAAGTCTATATAGATGGATTATTTGGAATGCTGACCTTGGTGATATGGACCTGGACTTCACTTCTGGCTACCAGGAGAGTAATAATTGCTAAAAGCACGTGTTGCAGCGCGGCTCTTTAAATGTAGTGGAATGATTTAAAGGGTGAACTTGCTTTCGGTTTGCTTTTTTCTTTTTGCTTGCTTTTTACAAGTTCGATGGAGAATTTATGGCTGTTTATGAGGGTTATAGCTTTTGGTAGCAGATGCTATCAGCTGTTCGTTTCATTCGATCGTTTCTTATTTGTAGCGACATTCATGACGAAAAAATTTTTTATCTAATACTGAGATTTGCGAATTAATGAATGAATCAGACAGTATTATTAGAGGAAATAATACACATCTGTACATAGACATTAAAGTAAAAAAAAAAGTACGAAGAAGATGTGCCCTTTGCTCAAAATCTTGCGTAAAGCGTCAAAATATGTGTGTAAGACATGTGATGTTGGACTATGCATTGATTTTTTTTTATAAATGTTCCATACTGCAAAATAAGATTTATTTATATATATATATATGTTCCATGTAATGGTACATCATTACACCATGTAATTTACGCAACAAATGTAAATATATTTTGTGTTTTCTTAAAAGATATGCTTTTTATGTAATTATTTTAATTAAAAAACATGCAATTTTCGATTGAATCTTTTTTTTTATTTCGTATATATGAAGTTTATTGCGTTTTAAATAAAAATGTAAATATCAAAATATTTCAATTAATCGATTTTAGAGAAATTTTTTTCGTGAATTAGACATAATATCTAAAATCGTTTGGGCACAGAGTGAAACTCCTGCAGTAAGAAGCCGCGGGCCCAGAGGAGAAGCACTTCTTTCCCCCCCTTCCTGTAGCGAAAGGGTTAATGGATTATTTGTTTTACCATCAGAAGGTATAGCAAATAATTTAAATGAAAGAAAAATTCAACATCAAAGAAAACTTGACATTTATTTCATAGAAACAAAAATTAAAACCACATGTTGAATTTACGAGCTCTGCGTGAGTGAATAAGTGATGGAGTTTAATGACGCAAAAGCCAAATGTGGTTACGCTACGCTATACGAGGTTTAACTGTGATCTAAACATTTGACGGCGCAAATTCCAGATGTGACCATGTTGAACCAAACAAAGTAAGTTAGTGAGAGTAAATCTGTGATACAGACATGTGAGTGTGTGTGAAAAATAATTTAAAAAGTTTTTAAGTAGATTCACAATAAAAAAAAAACCTTTTATTCACAATAAAAGGTAACAAAATGCACACACTACCTTTTATTCACAATAAAAGGTAGAAGTAGAAATTAGAAAATGATCACTACATTATCCCGATGGGACGTCACCCATGTTTGCCAAAGATTGTAAACTTCAAAGGAAAGAAAAATATCACTAGGACCGCAGGGGTCATAATACCCGTACATAAATAAGGCATGCCCCTGAGTTTCTCCAACCTAGAGGATCCTTCCTTCAATACTATTCAAAGGGCAGGGTGCTCAATTATATCCACAGATACTGGATATTCATTTTAGTCGTCTTTTACGACATGCATGAGCTACAGTAGAACTATTTTTACACATGCGATCACCGCACTTGTCGTTAGTATCCAAGCAAAAGTATTGTGAAAAGTTATGTAGTAAGGCACGAGTAGACAAATGGTAGAAGTAGTAATTAAGCGCAATGAGTTTAATTTGTATAAAAAGAAATTTATACTCAATTTTCTTCAGTAAGAGGTGTAAGTTAGTACGATAAGAAAATTTGACAGACAGAACAACTGGATGAAATAAAAATCCATTATACTGATGTAAATTTAGTACCATAATTTTCAGTATAACTTATCTTAGTAAACTTAACTGGTATTATACAGTTAGATTTTTATTTAATTGTTCAGTTCATTTTCACTTAATTGTTTCTAAACTTCGACAGATTTTTATTTGGAAATTTGTCTTATAATTTTCTGTTGTTTCGTGCGACAGGACCCCTATACATTATCCCTTAATATCATGTTGCAAAGGATAATTTAAGAAAATAAAGCAAAATATAGAAATAAAATTATTATAAAACCGTAAGATAAATATACAGAAATAAAATAAAGAAGAAATCATATGACAACTAAGATAAAAATACTATTTAAATATTATATTCAATCAAACTTAATCAGAAAAGCATTTGAAAATAAATCTTATTTAATGATATTTTTACTACGTATAAAACAAGCCTATGAAAATGAGATGTAAAAATACTCTTAATTATGGGATAAAAAGTATATGTATCACAGGGATGACCTTAACACGTTTCATTTTATTTATACTCTTGTAAACTGTATATTTTTTTTTTCTTATTTTAACTCTTTCAAATTTAATTTTTTTCTAGTTTTCCGCGATAAAACAATCTCTTTTATAAACACTTCAGTAATTAATTTAAAACTTTTCTACATGCTAATGACATTTCATATTTTTTTCAAGGGTCCTTAATTCTATTCATTATTTTTAAGAGATTTCCTACGATGTGAGAGTTTTTATTTCAAGCACACTTCACTGTTCATGGTTAACAAACAACTTCATAACGCTATCGCCACCATTTAAAAATGTTGTCGAAAGAACGTTGAAATATTCAAGTATAATTAAAGTTTTTATTATGTTATGTTTTTTTGAAAAACAAAATAACAAAATTTGGGAAATAAATAGAATGCCTTTCTTTTTTGATTTCTAAAATATTTATTCATACACAACGGTTATTTGAATGAATTTGATTTCCTAAGGATCTCGAAATCAATAATAAACCTTTTCAATAACAAATGGGTTCTTATGTAAAATATGGTACTTATATCGATCCAATTCATGAAACTGTTGAAATGTCACCAATTTAGTTTAGTTTTTATTAACGTCCCACTGGAAGCCACACAAGAGCTATTAGCGACGGACCTCATAATTTTGAACATCGGACAAGTGACGAGAACGACACCTGAGCTGGCACCCCCTCTCCTAACTTCCACACCACACCAACTTGAGGACTTAAGATTAAGTACAACTTGAAGCGCGAATTATAACATGTGTTAATTTGAAATACAAATTTCAATTTGACTTAAAGTTTTAATATGTATTTTGAGATTTAAGAATGAATAATATTTCCTTTATATTAAAAAAAGATTTCTCTAAAGAATATTTTTTCTATATTTAATGCCATAAAAATTATTTACCATTTGCGGAAAACTTAAAGATGGAAAGCGTATGTAATGCATTTGCCTGATTAATTGGTAAGAAATTATTTGCTATCGGATGTAATTTAAGGATTAAAAGATTGTTAAGGTATCCATTGAATTGAGAAACACAGAATTCGGAATCTGAGCGTCTCAGTTAGGTCCATTCTCTCTGAAATATAGTAAGAAAGCTATTTTATACGATTTATATCATAAGCAGTTTTTTAAAAAGTAGATTAATAACTATTTCAAATTATTAAAAATAAACTTTGCTTTTATCATAAATATTATATTAATCTTCTATAGTCATTTGATTTACCAATTAATAACTTTAAAAGATTTATTTTTAAATTTCCACATAGAATAAAAATGTGATTCCCGAGTTTGTTTACGTAATCATTAAAAAATAAGGGGGAAATTTTAAGATTTCCAGAGCATTTTTTTCTGAAAAAATATTACATATGCTGTTTCCACTAAAAGGCTTCTATAAATTATACAGATTATTAAAAATATCATTACAGTCAAATAAAATTTGTGTTTTAAAGTACAATTTGAATGTCAAAAAATATTTTACGAAACGACATCCAAGAAATATGAGTTCTTCGAAAATTACCAGTTCCTTGAACCGAAAATAGCAATGAATGAATATAATGAGTCATATTTAAATAACTCATGTTACGCTAATAATAATGTTATAGTAGAAAGCTTCTATTCAAAAGGTTTTACCTTAAATTTGCTGATTTACATTCAGTGTGTGTTCATCAACAACGAACTTAATCATTGAACAAACAAAAATTTAATCAGATCAGTCAAGTACTACCTATATCAATGTAAAGAGCTATTACAATTGATTCCCAATTGACTATTTATACGAAATGTAATGCACATATCAATAGATATATATATATAGATATATATATATATATATAGAGAGCAGACGAAGAATATAGAGTAACATTGGAATACGAACATTCAATGAAAGAATAAAATAGAGAATCGAATGCGTTAACGAATAATTTAATTGCTTTCGTGAAATACACATATGTTTCTTATAGTCATCTAAAGGGGTTTTTTTATTGCAAAATCATTATTTGAAATAAATTATTCATGATATTCTAATGTTCAAAACATTTATTTGAAAGTCGGGGCTGTTAAGTTCTTATATCTAATTTAGTTCATTACAGAAGATAAAGGCTTCTAGTTAATGACAGAAAGCAAAAAGAAATCCTTCAACATGAAATAAAGAACATTTTTAATCTGTTGCTTCAGATAATTTTTATTGCATAACAGACAAAATTAGGGTTAAAAGTTAAATGAACATTTATTTTAAGCTAAGATAAAAAAAAAAAATATGGCGATTTATGGCTTCAAAATTTAAATAAGGTTCAATATGATTGTTTACCTTTGAAACAGAATTTAAATTGTATTTCTACCTTAATATAAATCATTTAATCGATCTCGAAAGGGAAATAAAAAAAAACACAATGATGAAGTTTTAAATTGAGATTTATTGACTGATTGATTATTAATTAGCTTCGTAGTTAAAAGCAGCGCGATGGCTACAGACGACGGACTTCGTGAGTTTAAAAATATGTATGCTGACAAGGAGGAGCCTTAATTTGCTCCTCCCTTTCAAAACTTTCACACTATGCCACATGAGGAATTGAAGCCCCTAAAGATTTAAAAGTTATCAACTCCCGTATAAGACAGGTCTTTCCTGGTATCAGACTTCGAACACCCTTCACAACTGGAAGAACATCGTTAAAAAGCTTTCGGCGTAAAACGTTTTATCCGAAGCATCGGGGAATGTTATTCTACCCCGTGTTCCATGGAGTGGGAGAGTGTATTTGTTGGCCATTTATGTCGCTGCTGTTTCAAACACTGGACCAGTGGGTCTAATGAATGTTGATCAGTCATTTATTTTATTATGCCTTAACCAACTAAGCTAAAGAGGATGCCCTATCAGGCTAGTAAATAAAGCATCTTTACTTATGTCACTGTAGTTGAAGAGAGTCGCTGCAAGTTCACCACCATAACCACTCAGAAACTGCGAATACCTATGTATTGCAATTCCACCTGCTGAATAAGAATCCAAATATTTGTTTCAAACCTCAATCATATTTATCTTCAACGTTACGTATGTAACTGAGGACAATTGAACTGGGCAACAAAATTGAACTTTTTCTTCTGAAGCAAAGGACTTTTTGGCTGTTTCTCAAAAAATGGGCTGCGGTAAATACGAAAATGACCACTAAACATAAATAACACTTTTCACAGTTTTGTAACATTGACCAATATCAGCTTTTTTTTCCAAGAAAGAGACATTAACAAAGTGAACTGAAATACAAGTATGTCTGTATGTAACATTTTGTCATAATATACAGTGATATTTCAGTAAATTTCAAAATTGTATTTAGAAATGTAATAACACAGAAAAAACGTTACGGTTTTGGATTAAATTACAAGAAGAATTTATTTCAATGCAATTTACAGTCATACATTTTAAATTCTGTCAAAGTAGTATATTAAAAATAATAGCGTAACAATAAACATACTAATAAAATGTTATGTGACTATTAAAAACAAAAAGAAACATTTTAAGTTATTTCTAGTTGCAGTACCTTTACTTTCTTGCCTCATGCTGTGTTTCTTCCTCCCCTAAGATACCAACAAAACGCTCCAGTCATATAGAAATCCTATCACCTTTGGAAAATCTAAATTGGATGCAAGATATTGTCTTTATTTTGAATGTTATCAAACATTCTAAATATTTTGGCATTGTTCACTAATTCGCTATCGTTGATATTGCGTAAGCCATTCAAACTAATATCTTCCAGTCAACCTTCATTACTATATTTAAAATTCCCTTGAAATGTTCTTCTTTATAAGGTTTTCTAATCTGTGGAACAATGAATATTCTTTACTCTGGCATTGTTAACACATGGGAAATGACTTTTTGATTTATGCAAACTCTTCTCCAATTTTGTCTATACCTTTCACAAATTTGTAAATAGATCCAACTTTACATGTGGAAGAAATATCTGTTTGAGTACATCAGAAGGGGCATTAAACATTATGTTGCCCTGGTACGTAATTTTATTTAGGAGTCCAGTCTTCTACAATATAGTGTTTGTAAGTTGCTCTACGGTTTCAGTAGATACAGGGGAGAAAAATATTTGTAAGTCTGATTTCCAAGAACTTATGATTTTAAAATTTTCAAACAAATGCCAGCTCTATATGGTGTACTGTATTTCCTTTTCCTTTGTTCATAAATACTCTCGTACCTTTATTTCAATTTGCATTGAAGGTGCCATGGTATCGTTAGTTTAATATTGCCATTCTGTAAAAACACTGCCTTAAGTAATGTCTTAAAAAAGACAATGAACAAATCCTCCATGTCTTTGGAATGTGTTCTGTGCTGAACTCAGCCATTAAAACAACAATGTATTTTTCTGCATAATAAAATTATAACGTTTGGAGCCTTTAAATTTCACTATTACAAACAATGACTCGAAATTTACAAATGATTGCTGGACCAGTTAATAGACGTTTTACTCTATCTTTTATTAGTTGTGATTTGCGGAAGATGGTCAGCGCATGCACCTTTCACGGGACGAAAGTTTTGTTTAAATTGTTGAGTATCTATCTCAATGATATTTAGAACTTTGAGTATTTCCAGGTCATTACTGTAAATGTCAAAAGGACCTCCCCCCCCCCTTTACCTGCAATGCCAACATGCTTACGTTTAGTCGAAAATAAACTTGACTTATATCAGCCTCTCTTCACGACGAGTATTTAATGGAACCAGGAATCGAAAAAAGCTGCTGCTTGATTAAAACATTGCTGTTCTAAGTTCTTGAATCGTCAATCAATGCTTTAAAAGTTCAGCAAGTATTCTTTTTTAAAGCTTCAAAAAAGTAAATCTTGTACCTTTTTGTATCAAAAGACTTGATAGTAAAACCATCACTTCTGAACTCTTCTTAGTAGCATCCTATAGAAGAGAAAAATATTATCACGATCAATCAACAACACAGTTTCTAAGAGAAAAAAAATGAAAGAGGCATAAGCAATGTACTCTGAGTAAACTCTTTTGTATCTTTCTAGAATGCATTCTGTAAAATATTTCGCAAAAGGGCAAAGTACAAACATTCTGAAATCGTTCTTACAAGCTCATGTTCCACTTTTAAGCCCAGGAAGGTAGACAAAAAGAGCCAAATCACTTTGACCCAGTAATCTGAGTTCTATTTCTTTTCGTAATCATTTTTAAGATGAAAGCAAACTTAATTTTAAGAGTGATGCATTTCGAAAAAATTGAAAGGATATTCTGGAAATCAAATTCAAAAGAAAAGGGAGATTATGTCCCTTCTACAGAGATAGAAAGTGAATGTATAAGTTCTCTATTTGAAGCTGTTGCATGATTATATAGAACAAAGAGGTAAATATTTTATGCCGTAAAATTTATTTTTTGTTGAAGCAGTGAAGTATTTGTGAAGTATTTTTTCGTGATTGTGTATTTATTTGAATGAAAATTAGTTTTAATTTATAAAAAACTAAACTTTAGTATTTAAATTAGATACTTAAGGAAAGAATAATAATTTAACTTTGGCATCATTATGTTTCATGGTCTATACTCTTATAAAAAATATTATTTTTAAAGTCACTATTTGAATTTCAGTACAGATCATTATTTCCTTATATCGTATAAAATGGTGATGTTTGCTCGATGTAGAATGCTTTTCCATTTACATCAAATTAAACAAAACTATTCATTATTTTGTTACTTTTTAGCATCCATTCATAATGCAAAATATACTTTAGGTAGATTCCAAGCCCTGAATCACAATAGCTACTATATTAGATGCTTTAAAGCTGTATATAAATTCCTATTTGATAAATAAATATGCGCACAATGTCACAATTAAAAATGATTAATGAATGGGAGGAAGGGATTATTATCTTCGCACTGAGAAGCAACAGGGGTACTATTGGAGATGAAACTCGTAATATTTAACTTCAATCAAATGACGAGGGCGATACCTTAGCTAGCTCTACCCTCTCTGTAATTGACCACCCCACTAGAATCCTCCACTCGATGATACCACTTCGAACCGTACCCCACGATCATAACCACTAGGCTACCAAGGTCACAAATGATTAATAAAATGCTTAGATTGTTATGAATATAATCTTTTAATTTACATTATTGATATATGTTCTCTTATTGCCAAGGTGAACTCTTATGCCCTTGTGGTGATTTCTTGTGTGTCTTGTTATTGTGGATGTTACAGACCAAGATCAGATATGGTCCGTAATTAGGGGTTTCTTCAAACGTTGCCTGGAAAGTCTGCACTTTGACACAGCATTGACATGAGCCAGTAGGATGGTTGAGGAATGGATCATATTTTTCTTGCTTCTTTGGGGAGGAAATGTGAAAATTCATTGATGTGTATGTTGATATCAGATTTATCGTTAAAATAATTGTACTGACTCTCTTTCAACTACTTGCCGTTCTCAAATGGTACTTCTTGATGAATTTGTTTTGGTTGTTAATATTTTAGTTATGTTTGTGTAGAAATTAATGTAATTAAAACTTGGCAGACAAACGTTTTTCAAAGAGTACATCTTGATATGACAAATTAATTTGATTTTTATTGCATAATGTTAAAGGTATTGCCTAAGCATACATTTTACACATCACAATTTATTCAACTACATTTTTTTGTGTAAAGAAAGCATTTAACACATAAAATGTAAATAAAATTATGCAGAACAACATACAAATTGTGTAACTTTCTATCAAATTTTGCATTCAGTACTTTCAGTATTTTCAGGTCTTCTGGAATATTTTCCTCTATTAGTATGGTTTTAGTTTAGTTCAGTTTTCAGCGAAATAATTTTTCTGTTTGAATAATATTTGAATATCATAGTACGAGTATTTTGCCAACTAGTTATAATTAAACTAGTAATGTGAAAAAATTTTAAAAAAAATAAAGTTAGAGTATTAAAATATGTAGAAAATATATGCGAATGAAATTTAGAATAATTACATACGTGCAAATGTTACGCAAAAGACGTTTTACAGTATTTGAATACATGTAAAAAATGTTCTAAAATATTGGAAAATGTATTAAGTTCTTAAATATCGGATGCAGTCGCTAAATGTGTTCATTTGTTTCAAGTAGATAACTCTAAAAAAATTATTTTTGGAAAATATTGAACAATAATTATATTCTTATTGAATAAAGGTTTTGAAATTTTACTGTTAAAACCTCTTCAAATAATTTTAAATTATTAAACAAAAAATTATGGGTATATATGTCGAATTCATAAATTAAATGAGAAATCGTTAAAAATTGTTTGGAATTATTTCATGAATTGTGAAGAACGCATTTTCCTTCTTTAATTATAAGGTTTTTATTATAAAGATGGTTATTTATTATCTGAAAATTTTATTTATTCTTTCTACTTAAAAGAAATACAAAGATTGATAAAACACTCATAAAAATTAGCATTATGAATTGTATAACTTCATGTTCTATTTAAGTAACATTTTTAAACAACAAAATCATTACATTACTTTTATGTACGAAAGCAACAACTAACATATCTGGATTAAATTTAATCTGCAAATTAATTTAACCTTATGTGCAAAATGTTGTAAATTTCAGCTGTTGATGGTGATTTATTTATTTTCAGGATGCCGTGGATTGAAGTAACTTTCGGAATGGAGTAAACACCGGTTAAGCTGTCGAATTCTTCAGTGATGACCGTCAAAAGTTTAACAGATGTTGTGAGATACATATAACTAGATGATGGCTATCTACAGATGTCATAAAAATATCATATGAAACGATACTTTTATCTCGATTAGTTTTAGTTATTATTAAGACGTTTGCTGGATTATTATGTTGAAAGTAAATGAGGCCTACTTTAATCTATGACTTCATGAAACCAAAACAATCAACATATAGCTGCGATTAACAACATTATGCATTTAAGACATTTCTAAGAATCAGTATATCATATATATATATACGCTTCTCTATATATATATATATATATACATATATATATATATAACACATCAGGTATCAATAACTCAGAGACCATTAGCAAGAGATGGCGCTCGTACTAAACTGGCTGACAGGTCTTTCTAGGAATCTTTTGTGGAAACATTAATATAAAATTTTAAATCGTCGGACAGGAAAAGGTTTTTTGAAATGGTGAAAAGGTTTTCAAATGATTGCCGATTGCTCGATGGAACAAAACAACAACAGGTCGATGATTATGAAGGCTATTTATCATATTTACTAACAACAAAGAATTTCTGCAGGAAAGAAAAAAAAAAAAAAAGAAAAGAATAAACAAATTTTTTTGGGAAAAAAAAAAAAAAAGGTTTGGAAACACGAACTGGAACAGTTATCACCTTCAAAAGAAATCAAGGTGATTAACAAAATTAAAGGTGATTAACAGAAGGTGTTGCTGGTGATGAATAGAAAAATTTTGCAAATGTTGTTTCAATGTTGGAGCTCAGGGTTAAATTGTGTTATATATACACCACTACTATATATATATATATATGATGAGTGCCAGTAGTACGATATATCAGATTAAGCCGCGCTGCGTTGCCGCATTACTGAATGACCTGAAAAGCAAAACGCAATGTATTCAATCAGTTCTTGGCGGTTGATTGCTTGGACAACCGTGTCTGAAACTATGCTCCTTTGCAGCGTGATGCTGGGAGAACGAGAGCCTTTTATTAATTCGGAACCGCGCACGTTCTGCTTTTGGCAGCGATAGTGACTCTGGTTTGTTCCGGTTATATATATATATATATATATATTCCTCTTCAAACGCACCAGCAAGTCTGAGCCTGCTCAATAATCACTGTTGATCGATTTGCTTTTCAGTATACCGATCAAATACGCCATGCGTATCAAAAAAATGACGCCATGACTTTTGCTGACTGCTGCGTTTTCGGACGGCTTTCGCCAGCTGCTTGCTCAGTTACCTTCGGCTCTGGAGGTGGTGAGTAATCCATGTTTCGTCCGCCTTGTTCCGTAACGATCTTTTTTGTTGCGAGTAAACGATATGGCGCAACTTTGAATCATCGACTCGTTGCTGTTTTTGTTCCATCTGGCAATCGCGGCACCACTTGGAAAACTCGGGCATGATAATACGCCACCTGCGGTATCGTATCCTCGTCAGGAGCTTCGCACGATCTTTCGACCTGGTACATCCTTCATCACATTTTCCGGTGCTGACTTCCTGGATCTACCGAGCGTTCCACGCGTCATTTGTTCATCGGTACGACCGTTCAACTCGACTTATTCGACAAATCGTTTTGCTTTTGATGGACAAGAGTCCGGGTAACATTTTCCGATAAAGACTGGCTGCCTTGGTGAACTTTACCTGACTGCAAAAACAATGTTTATCAGAACACAATGGGTTTTCGTTTTTTAGGCATAGGCTGCAAACGACTGTACTCAACCTTATCTCATTCATCAAATTGTTTTGTGATTCGATCAACTTAAAATTCGGCTTGTTTTCAACGGATGATACTGTAGAAAGGCATTTACTGGTTTGCAGTGCCATTTCTAGGTTGATCTCGAACTTATTGGAGTCATGTACTATATTATATTATACATATAGACAAATCCCATTATGCATTTTATATGAATTTAACACCTTGCATGTATATTTTGGAATATCAATTATTCATTATTCATTGGCATAAGGAAATGAGAACTAGGTTTATTCAGATGCTATCTATGTTTAACAATAAATTAAAAATTTTATAGGTATATTCTCTTAATTACTTATAACTTATAAACAACTCTAAGAACAAATGGTGGTGACAAGTGGTGACTAATCTCATTGGTATTTTCATTTCGGGATATAGGCCTCTGTTTTTGTACATCTTACAGGCCTTTTCCTGCAAAGTTTGAAGGTACTGTTTCCAACACAGAATGTTGCCCATACAAACTTTCTTGAAGACTAGCATTTGAAATCTTGTGTGTGTGGATTGACTTATTAATCCAAATAATAATTTCAAAGATATCAAATAGGTATCATCGTTATGACAGCACTGATTCCTGAACGTATTTTTGCATTTCCTAATTTGAGATCTTAAATTCTTAAACAAAAGATGCTTCTTCTCTTCGTTCTCTATGTCTTGGAGTTGCTTTTTTGGACTATTGGTAGGAGGAAAATAGTCGCATCCATACATGTTTGCACTCACTTACTCAGGAAAACTATTTCCATTTGCATGCAATCATTTTTCTTAATGAATCGTTCCGGAAAGATGTTTGGTTGATTAAGAAAGAACCTATGTTGTGAGATCAACTGGATATAGTCTAATTTGCTTCTCTGATGTTAGCTTTAATTTCGTTATCGTCATTTCTAAGCACTAGAGTAGAATATGACATTCATCTAACCAAGAATGGGATTTAAATTTTACCTTTATAAATCGATGAAGAACAGAAAAGACCTTCTTTGCTGTGACCTGCCAAGAGAAGTTTCGTTGTTTTAAAAGAAATTGCTACAAATTATTTAATTAAATGACACAGATTAGTATGGGTTTTAACTATGTTTTGCCTGGTATATTTTAATAAATGATAATTTTTTACACTATCAATACATAAATAATATATAATATAATATTGGTTTGTTGTTTATTAGGTTAAGTAGGACAGTGCCCAAAGTATTAAGAAAATATTGTATTATATGTGAGCTTGCACTTTGAATTTAAATGTCAATGTTTATTTCCATAGGAAATTTGTAATATCTTAAATTTCATAGTATGGTCTTTGAAAATAGAAAAATATCCGTTACTGTTTATTCCAATCAACTTAGAAGCCTATTTCTATAGTACTGTTGATACAGACTAAACTTACCTAATTTGAAATACTTGCATATATATATATATATATATATATATATATATATATATATATATATATATATATATATATATATATATATGGCAATGTGTGTGTCGTAATGTAACGTATGACGTATTGTGTGTGTGTGTGTGGCCAATGATAATGATAATGTATTAATAATAATGTGTAATATTCGATGCGGCTGTTTGACGCGCGTATGATGACTAACTTTTGGCGTATTATTATTGACCAATGATGATATTGATAATCGATGATGATAGCGCGATGATGATGACATGACGTGTAAAACATATGCGTCGGCAATAACGCTGACAATATTATTGATGATATTGATGATGATGTGTGACAAAACATATTGATGACATATAGTATTAGTATGTATAACATATAACTAGTAATGATGATGATGTGTGTGTATGATGACATTATTAGCGTAATAATGTGTAGCAATGATATGATATGACAGCTTTTCGTGACTGTGTCAATATTGATATTGAAATGTGTGTGTGTTATTATTACTGAAAACGTTTGATGATAACAAATCATCTTCATGGCGCGCCAGCGTGACGTGCTGTGTGTAACGGCATAGTAAATGATGACTCTCAGTATTGATAAGCTATGATAAATGATAACAGCAATCGATGCATAACGGCGGCTCGCGGCATGAAAGTATTGATAGTAACGAAACATCAACGTGATGATGATATATTGACGTACGTGTGTGTCCAATGACCAGTATTCAAAATGACAATAATAATAATGACATATATATATACAATATTGATGTGTGGCTCGCATAATAATAATGATAATATTATTAACAGCAGCTTGTAATGATGATATTGATAGCATATACAACATGGTAACGTGGTCAAATGACATGGTAATGTGTGTGTGTGTGTAACCAATAATGTGTGTGTGTGTGTGTCTCAAAGCCAATGACAACTGGACGCTATCATCCTGTGTCCTCACAATGTATGTGTGTGTGTGTGCCA
>BMAW01019433.1:0-36478 GCA_019974015.1 Nephila pilipes | reverse complement strand
TCGGTAGCCACTTCGTTCGTTACATTATTGCTCCCGCCATATAGCCGGTGCGGATGCTGATACTAAATTCCATCGGGGCCAATATTCCGTTAGCAAGGTGTGGAGATAGGGGGAGAGTTCCATATTATAGTGTCGTCCTCATCTCTTGACAGTGGTTTAAAAATTACAGGGTCTATCATATCTAAGGAAGTTGCTTCTTTAATGCGACAAAAAGCTAAACTAAAACTCATGAATTCGCCGTTGTCTACCTCTGCCCCTTTCTTTTAGGGTGTTTCAGGGTATGATAAATGTTTCCAAACCAGATGCAGTCGGATACTGTGAGTTCGCGTTATTAACACGGCTCTTTTTACAATATCAAGAGATGGAACGTTTCACAAATGACATTAGCTTAGAATGATGACCGTAACACGTTATAGAGGGCAGCGGAATGGCTATTAAATTCCCATAATGCAACGCTGCGATTAACATACACTAAGGTGCCAAAATATTTCAAAATTTTGGGGTGACAAACATTTATTCAATTTAATGAAACGAAATATTTATGTCATTCGGCATATGAGCATTCATTGAAGTCATATATAATAGAAAAATCTCTGTGACTGCAAGTTTAGTGAATCTCACTCCTCTTAACAAATATAAATGATGTGATTTAGACTATTTTATATAATATGTAAAATGAAATTTGTCACTCATACATAACTAGAATAATATTAAAATAACTTTCTTTGTGATGTTTTCCTGCAGTTTGAAGAGAGCGACCATTGGTCACCTTGTATGTCAAAATAGTCCCTGTGGCTCATGCATGTCGTAAGAGGCAAACTAAAATGTGCCAGCGTCCGTGGATACAGCCGGGTTCCCTGCAGCTAAACGATAATTACCAGTGGAACTCTGGGACTTTTACCGCCTTTTAGGTAATTGCAATGTATGAACTGGAGTCACCCAAGTGATCCATTTTCCCATATATGGCTTGGATAAACAGTCTTTGGTAAACGCGAGTGATTCACTCCCTGGGTACCTTAGCCATTTTTCTCTATTTTCGATCCTCCTTCTTGTGAACCATTTTTTGTCTTTTTCCATTTCTTCATTTCTAGACCAATGTTAAATATTCTTTGGCATAGTACAGCCATATCTGGCTCTTGCGCCATTAACCATTAACTTCAATCACTCGTAAAATGAGCACCTGTATTTACCAATATATATTGGTTTCATCAAATATTTTTAGACATTTTCTTTTATTTTTCCTTTCAATATCACTAAGCATTGCACATATTTAATAAAACTAACAGTAAAAATATTTATTATAAAATTTTTACGTAAATTCTAAATGAAAATATCACACACAGACTAAATATGAGTAGGTAAAGAAAATATCAGCATTTAAAGTTAAAGGTATTTTTCCTCAATATTTTGTTGTAATTAATATGAATTAACTTATAGAAAACAAACTTATAAACCGTGTATATTTAGAAAGGTGTTAAACATAGTTGATAAAGGAAATTGCATTCATAATATTAATAAGATTTTTAATCATACATTCTTCTTAATTGGAGCAATTCCATCACGTGAAAAAGTTTTATTAAATCATAAAGGGAGTGTTGGTGTCAAAGTTAATGTTTATGGCGCAAGAGTCAATCTGGATATAATGCATCAAACAAGGTGAAACTCTCAATCAATTATTTGAGGAAATGGTGCAAAAAGCAAACACTGGTGTATAAGTAGAGTCAAATGTAGAAATTATCACTATTCCTCATGATCATGATGCACGAATTTGAAAAATGAAACTTATGAGGGGCCGAAAATTAATGATTTTGATTTTTATAGAAAACATCGCCAATAGCTCTCGTGTTGCTTCTAGTGTGACACTAATATAAACTAAACTAAAGAAAAAACTAAACTTATTATATTTAAGTTTAAATATGGATATGATAAACTGTTTATACTTTGTTATACTGTATATTTTCCATTCGATTCGAAATTTATAATTTAAAGCAATTTAAGCAGTAGCATTTGTCTCATTTACAAGCACATTTGTCTATTCAGTACATTAATAGATTTTCGGTATCTTAATTTAACAATGATAAATGAATAAAAATGCCACATTTTAAAAATATACTTATTTCGTTAATTTTAGATGGTTTCAGAAATACGTCTCTCCATATCATCAACACCATTTTAATTTGCAATGGATTCTCTAAATAACACTACTGGCGAACATTCCCTCAACTAACATCTGAGTTTATTTTTATGTTTTTATTTAAATTTCCAACTAATTTATTTCATTAATTGTTTCATTTACGTCCACTTAAAAGCAATTCAAGAACTACTGGCGACCGATCTCGTTATTTTGAAGACGAGTCAAGTAAAGAGGACGTCACCTGATAGCCCCTCTCAATCCGAATTGTGTAAATGTACTCTGATAAACAATCTGTCCACACTAAAATGTGACGCATGTCTTTGGAAATAATAATTTTCTCTTTATTTCAGTACCTTTCAGGAAATTTGTCTAAATAATTATGTGGACTTCATTTTGAATTCCATAATTGTTAAATTTCCCCCCATTTTAGTAAATATAGCAGACATGAAAATAAAGTATGTATATTCATCACGGACGCAAGTAAAACGTAGAATTGTTGAATGAATATTATGGGGGCTCAAAGAATCTCATCGAAAAACCCTGATTTGAGGTTGTTAGAAAAGTACAAGATTCAATACAGTCCACATCTATTTACTCTCAGCAATACTGAAACAATGACAAAGAGAAGGGAATGCAATTTAAAATACAGCCTTTTTTAATAAATTACTGTATGTGAATGGAATTTGTAATGGATGGTTGTTTGATATTAAGGTTGATTTAAGAGATTCTGACACCACTGAAAGACCCGATGCGTATTGAGGCTAATACACTTTTTATCAAACCATATACCAAGCTGAAGTGTTGAGGAAGTCTGAAGAGTGAGATGCAAGTTCAGGATCCATTCGCATCTATTGACTTGGAATTTAAAGTTAAGAATATCTTCGCTTTCAGATTTTTGGTTTGCTTTTAATTTTTATGTTAATGCACTAATAATAAATCAATTTCACTCCCTGCAACTTGAGCCATAGTTTATTTATATGTGCGGGCTTTAAATCTTAAATGTTAAAAAAGTAAAAGAATAGAAGAATAAAATTTCGAATTGCTTCAAAAGAACGTGCTTGTAAATTGCAAAGTACATTCTATATGAGACCAATACAAACAAGTAACGAAAGATTTTAAAGAATCTAATCTAATAGCTTATTCAGTCATAAAAGTTCTTCATTCATATTACAAGATAGTAATATATACTATTTGAGGATATTTCCTGAAAGAGAACAAAATAAAAAACTTGCATAATCTTATCAAATTTTTCTGGAAATAAAATATTCTTGTACTTTGGAAAAAATGAATGTACTAAACACTTGTTAAACAACTATTTTATTTAAAGCCATATTAAATCAGAAAAAAAGTTTTACAACTCTTATGATGATTCATAATAAAAAACAAATTTATAAAAGGAATCGTTACACTAAAACATAACAAAAAATTTCAGCTTTTTATGGAGTAAATAATTATTTCCATAAAATTGACATTTTTAATTTCCTAATGTAGAAAAAAAGATATAAAATAAATTTATTATATCGCAAAATAATCAATAATCGAGAGAAATTCATTTCAATATCAAATGCTCTATGTTACAAATAAGGATAAAAATGTTAAAACTGAAATTAAAAATTAGAACCATCTTTTCTAGTGATAGTTCATTAAAAAATATCTGCGACAGATTTGCTCAAAAAGAATGCATGGAACGAAACTGCAACTAGTTGGTTGAGAACTGAACTGACTATTATGTAGACATTGAGTACTCATTGTCCTTTGATTTGAAATAGTTTGATGAGATGTTAATTAAAAACCGGATAGAATATTTTAAAAATCGTATTTTTAAAAATTAAAACTGGAATGCTAAGAACTCTTATGAATTTCGCGCGAAGATCAACCACTGAGAATTTATCGCAGATGGGTCAAGATCACCTTTCGTTGGATAAGATTGAAATTGTACTTTATGAGCTTGAGAGGTACTCGGATTTAATCAGCCACGCTCAGAAGGTGAGAAGTGTTGATCAGAGGCATAAGGTAAAGGAGTACTGTGTAGACGAGAACCTTTTTCAGTGTGATTTCTTTCGTTATATAATTGTACTGCTTATTTCGCGAAATATCAATCCTGACCAAATTATCCATACGTTGATGTCATCTTCTCCTAAACTTTGATGGAAAAACTTATTTAAAATCTAATTTTGATAATGTTTTTGATTTTTTGGGGACGTTAAATTTCTCCAATCATTTTCAGGAAAATTTTTCTTTTTTATGGTGTGTCTTACGCATATGTATTTTGAGATTGCAATTTTGTGTAAACTGTTTTCCACATATATTGCAAGAAAATGTTTTTTCATTAACGTGAAATGTTTAAATATGCCGTTTTAGACTATTTTCCCTTGCGTACTGCTTCTTACAGAATTTGCAAGAAAAAGGGTTGTCCTTATTGTGTGCACGAAGAATGTGCCTTTTCAGATGTCCTTGTTCAGTAAAGCTTTTGCCACATATCTTGCATGTGTGAGGTCTTTCTCCGGTATGGATCCTCATGTGAATTTGCAGATAATTTTTGAAATACAGCTTTTTACAAACTGAACAAGAAATTTGTTTATTTGGAGACTGTTTTGTTTGTTGGTGACTTTGTGTGCTTTCCTGGTTGTAACTATTCGAAAACTGATTAGCATGACTTTCCGGACCAGGTAAAGCAGACTGTGCAACTGGTTGGCAATCAGACGGAGATCCTTCATTGACTAGAAGACTACTTATAGATGGCTCTCCAGAATGACTTGAAGCATAACGAGTAGCACGAATTGACAAATCTATTGGCTCACATGGATGAGGTTCATATTCAACACTATGGCGTTCACACTTTGGTATCTCTTCGTCGGATGAGGACATTTTCTTTCTATGAAGGCGAATTCAATTGTGAGGAAGAGCGTTCCAAAATGTAAAGAAATGTCCTCAAAAAGCAGATTTGTTAGATCAGCTTGATAAAAAAATAAACTTTCTTGTCAATGGAAGACAGAGTAATTCAAAGAGGAGTATTATTGAGTATAGAGGCAGTTCGTTTGTAAAGAATTTTTTATATGTATAACGGTCGATTCAAAAGATACGTCTAGATGTGCCGTATTACGCTGAACACGTTAGTGCATCTACTTGATGTGGTGAAAGTAATGCAGCATCTGAAATAGACAAAGTTAAATAGAAATAGTAGAAACATGTTTTCCTTGACCGGAGCTTTAAAGTATTATAAAAATGAATTATTTTAAAAACAATGGTGTGAAATCCGAATAGACAAATTATATCAAAGTCTATCATTTGGGAGAAATTAACTGAGGTGTTTTGAAAAATCTATTTTGAGACACATACTTTTAGAAATTAAAGCCACAAAATATCAGCTTTGAAAATTGATCTACAAATTTGAACTCTGAAATTTAAGTAAAACTGTATTTTAAAAATTAAGCTAAAAAAATCTTTATTTTAATTTTTAACAGAATGTTTTTTCAAGTGAAACATTTTCAGTATTTATTCAGGACCTCGTTACAGCCAACAAAGCGAGTCCGTAACCGTATTGTTTACCTGAAAATTATTATATTGATCGATATTAAGAGACCGAATAGGCATTCAATATCATATATTCCGCATCCAGCGGAAAAAGGATTTAAAATTTGAATCTTTAGAAAACAAAGAAACATTCGGATTTTTGACACGTCAGAATTAAAATATCCTGAATAGAATGACTCTGACCAATAATTTTGGAAAAAATTTCTAATTATTTAGATAAAAATATAAAAAAAAGTATAACATTTTAGAAACATTTTCCTTATTATTTTTTTTTCATAAAATGCGCAATTATTGAGGGAGGAAATGGAAGTGGGGAGATGGGGGAAAGACAAATTTAGCTGTCATGATACTGATGAGGAAATAATTGCTCAACTCACTTTGTGTTCCATTCTTGTGTCTTCCATGAGTTTATATGAATTTTAAGAATCAGAAAGTAATTCCTGAATGTCCAACTCCTTTCAAACGAAATGAAACGTAATCACTCAAATAAGATTAACTTGTGTAACATTAGATTAGAATGTAGTGAACGGATTTAGAGAAAAACACATTGTTGCCTCTCCACACTGGATGAGCGAAATGAAAGGGGAAAGTTGTTTGATTATTCTAATTAAAATGAGTTTCAAGTAAAATGAGTTATTGTCATGGACTTACTAATTTTACTTTTTCAACAAATGACGAATATGACACCTCAGCTAGACTATCCCCTACCAAATTTTTCGCAACGCCGAGTGAGAAAATGAGACCGCTACAGCTGGCATCAGCCCTTCATGGTGGGACGAGTGAGTGAAGGGAAAGTTTATTGTTGCAAGAGCCAGATGCGGCTATGCAGCCTCAATCAAGATTTAACTGTGGTCTAAATGTGAATCACGGTAGGACGAAAGTGACAACAAAGCTTAAAGCCTCGATTCGACGAAAGCAAAGCGAGAATATAATCTTTACTTCTAGGCAACTTCAAACACCAATGAATACTGCAGGATGGATGGTTAGTTGGTTTTTTATTAAAGTCATTCTGGAAGCTGCACGATGGTTATTGGCGATGGTCCTCCAAATTCTAAACGTTAGTTAAATTACGAAGCAGACACCAGAACTGGCTAATCCTTCTGCAAACTTAGAGATCACGCTTCCTGGGAGAAGTTTGAGCCTGGATAGATTTAACTTGCTTCAGCCCCGGATACACGGCAGGTCATTAAGACATTAAGGTTCGAACCTTGAACTCGACAGAAACCACTGGTTCAGTATCCTCTTCCAAGACCACTACACTACTGCGGCCACTGCAAACTAGGGTACTCAAATCTCGAACAGAGCATTTCTTCTTTTGCGTGCACTAGTGCAAAGAAGCATCAAATACATCCAAAGAAATACTCCGTGAAAACAATTTTATTAGGTGGCAAGCCTCTTCAATCTTGCATTTTCGAATATGTTTTAATATTCCTTCCAATATTTGTTTTTAGAATATGGAGTCGATCCCATTTTTTTTTTACTTTTCGTACGTTTCACAAGTCTTATCTCCAAGATATAATATCACTGTTATTAGTAATTTGCTATTTAATAACACTTGTAACGTGGAGATTTTTCGGGGAGTTAATAACAAGTTACGAGGGGTTTTGTCTTCCATTTCATGTGTTGAGGAGTTCGAAAATTATTCAGAAATTATATAGACATTTGATAATTGAGTTACATACGTAATTTAATTAAATATATGAAAAAGGCAAAGAGCTGAACACTTCTCCATGATCAGTCCTTTCGGACCAGGCAGTGAAAGAATATCTATCTCTCAGTGAGGTGTAATTAGATTGGTTTCCCGTATGGCCATGACTCATTTTTTCCTTTCATGGCTGGTGAAACTGGAGGATGCGTGAATGGAATAAAAGTAGCCGAAATGAAAAAAAAGAAGTGAGTATTAAAATAGACGAATCCTCGAATCTGTATTCAGTTTTTTTCTTGTCGCTTTCATCATGATGAGTGAAGCACTATGTTAAACATCTGTTATACAATAACGAAAAGAAATAATTTAAGACGTGTTGAAAAACTGCAAAATTATATCTAAAATCGTTAAATTTCAATAAGTTATCATGTTTAAGAAAAAAAATATCGCTTTTAAAAATAAGCATTATTTTCAAAATATCCGCTGCAGACTATCTTAAGTTAGGACGTAGTGCTTCTCTTCAGACTAGTTTTGAATATTGTAGTTTGCTCTTTGTATCTAACAAACACTACCCTTTCCTAATCTTTACATCCTCTGAATGTAGAAACATCTTTGTTGATAGATGGATATTTGTTATTTTCTCGCAGATACAGTTAATGTAAGTATAAACATACCTGATATATGGCGGTGTTTATGGAATACACATCTCGTACATATTCATAGGACAATACATTAAAATAGTTTTTTTCATTTCTTTGAAAGTAATCATTCTTTCTTTGAAATCTAGTTCAAAATCGGTTGCAAATTTTCATAAGATCACGTTTCATATCTCAGAAAATAGACAATAATATAATAGTACAATGTAGTGACGAGGATGACACTTGAGCTATCATCTCCCTCTCCAAACTTCCTTCTGATCCTTCTATTCCTTTATTTTTTTGTCATTGATTCAGTACACATAATCAAATACTTCCGGAACAATTTAAATTAATCCAAAAAAAATACAGGGCACGGTTTTTATTTTCCAGATTTTGAAGGTCATATTAAGTTTCCATTATTAAAAGCAAATTTCTCTACACTTAAGAAACGATATGGCATAGAAAATAATAATTTATTAAAGTTTACTTATGGTTTAATTTTAAAAGCTTTATGTCCTTCAAATCTTGAAAAACAAAATGTGAAACTTGTGCTTAAGATATTTAATAACTTTGTTATTCATGGGCTTCAACAATTAGGAGAGCAACATAAACTAACAAGTTATGAAACAATATCAAATTTTATTTCTTTAATTTGTAGACGGTAGAATATTGTTAATGTTAGAACAACTTTAAAGACACAACACTTGCTTGATCCATATCAACAACTGATTACTTTATCACCAGATAACAAATCATGTGAATTCTTATTCGAAATTCTATTTGGTTAGTTTCGTACGGAAGGAAAAAAAATTGTACAATTGGAATCCTAACCAAAGGAACACATCTTGCCTTTATTCATACAACATATGCTTTACTTGAAATGTCAAAATATTGTACATAAATGCATTAAAATTTCAGTATTTTCTTCAAAGTAAAATCCAAGCAGATGCATCAGAAAGTAGTTTTGGGAAATCCTAAGAACAATGTTTTGTTTTCCTAAGAACAATAAAATATAAAAGATTCTTATTTGTTGCAATGTAGTAAATGTTTAGATTCATTGCAATACGTTTTGAAGTAAATAATATATTGATGATCACATCCTTGCGATTATTATTTAAAAAAATAAACTATATTTATACTTAAGTGCTCTATGTACATGAAAGACAATTTTTTCTTTAATTTACTGATATTTTTTTATATGCTGTATATGAATAGCTTAGTTATAAAGAATGGAAGAAAATAAGTAACAATGCATCGGAAGGTTCCGTAGGAGCACATACGAGAGTGGACGATGTTACTATATTAGTTGTGATGTCACAAATCAGCGCTGAGGCCTTCTAGTATTTAGGAGGTGTTGACAGAGGGCGAACGTTTGGAGCTTTCGGCGGAAAAGGGATACTTTCAAACTATAAAACTAATAAAAGAAGGAAAGAATATCCTTTTCGGTGACATTTTTGACGATTACTTATTAATGGGTTAGTGACTAGCAACCCTAGCGATTCAGACCAAATCAGTCGGATGTTGCTCGTTTTTCTTTTTGAATGTTGAATAGATCCATTTCTTGTACACGTTACTCAGCATAAAGGGTGTATTCTTTATATTTAGTGTAAAAACACGCTTTAATATTGCGCATACAGTGAAACGAGGAATTTTGGAAAGCCTTAATTCCAAAGTTAAATTTTTTTTATTTTAAATGTATTTTACCGTCTATTATTGACGGAAGAGCGCTTCGAAAGATGTCTTTGAGAGAGCCATCTGGAGTAGAAGAGGCCATTAAAAATATTAAAAATGTGACTGACATTATTTTCTGAAAAAGTTTACATATTCTTGAACAGGATTCCATAAGAACTGTATGTGTTATACATAATTATACTAATATAATATAAATTACTGCATAAAAAGAAATTATTTTGTTATCAAATGCATATAATTTTTTAAAAAAAAAAACAATATAAAATGAGTAAGATACAATGTCACACGGGAAGGCTTCATGATTTTTTTAAGCTATATGTTCGACTCTTTTTTTTTGTCAGCCAATTATCTTTTCCTTTAATGTTCAAAAGATGCCTTTGAGAGAGCCCTCTGAAATAGAAGAAGCAATTAAAAACAAAAAGTAATTGATATTATATTCCAATAAAGTTTACATATTCTCGAAGCGTTTTTCATAAGAATGTGTATGAATTATGTATGAATGAAATTATTTTGATACTATATATATATATATATATATATATATATACACTTTTATCACAAATAAACATTGTTTGGCGTAGCATAGTGATATTTGACTCTTTTCCATAAACCTCTCATGTCTTGGAGGAAAAAAATCACAAAATAGTATCATTTGGAGGAAAAAGCAGCAAAATGTGGGGAAATCTTACAATATCCATATGACAACGTTGAACAAACGGCTCTTTCAAATATTTCTTTTTAGAATGTGGCTCCTAAAGATAGTGCAACTGGCCCCTTGTTATAATAGATTTTATTATTAACTTCGCACTTATAAGCAACACGATTAATATTAGCGACACCGCTCACAATTTTAAACTTCAGTCAAGGGATCAAGAGCACACTGTGATCTGAAATTCTACTGTCCATATTTCCACACCACGAAAACGTGATGGCTTGGAGCCTCTACTGATGTAACATACACCTACTCCTCTACACGATTTTTTTCAACGAAATGAGGACTGGACCCCATGCCTCGATGAAAAAAAGGGCCATGACCTTTCGGCTAGAACGACCAGTAATTATGTGAGCATATAATGAATAAGGAGGGAAATATTTTCAACAAAATATATGTTTCGTTTCTCTAAAATTTACAACCAATAGACTTATTTTTTTTGTTGTTAATTAAGCCTTCTTTCATGTTACTTACTTTTGCTAAGACTGTCGGAAAATTTGAAAAGTTATTCGAATTCCGGATCCGAATCCAGGGTGGGTAATGATGGACGCATTTGTGACATCTTCTGCATCGTTACTTAGGATCTGAGTCATCGGAACTCAATGAATGCTCATCCAAGAAAGAGTTTGTTAAGAAAAATCAAAATAGTTTCTTTCGTATTATATGAAGGACAACAATTGCTATGAATGTCGATAGGTTATTATCTCGTGACCGGAACCCAAGATTATAACTGAAATTTCAACTTATCTCAATAACAACAAAATTGGATCCGAGTCGAGATTAATATTTATGAACAGTATCTGTGAAAATTATCAACTTTCTAATGATCATGTATCTTTCCTACACCAATTTCATACGCTCTCTTATATTACTAACATTCGATCTCCTGCAATATGTTGGTTAACATAAGACACTGGTTATACACTTATTATACACTGTTATATAAGACACTGCGAGGTTCTTAAATCAAATAACGTCAAAATGTAATCCAAAAAGTTAGCTGAAGGGGAAAAAAAGCGCGAGAATCAAAACAGTTTTATTTTCTCTATCGCGTTTCTGACAAATCTCATATTTGAAAGACTTCTACAATTGAAAATTATGTATCTTTGCTTTTTCGAATTTAAGACATCATTTGCATTTTTAGAAAACTAATTTTCAATCTTTCAAATGAATCAGAATTTTTTCTTTATTTTTTTTTTTCTAATTTAAATAAAAAATACTTATGTTTAGCTATATTATGAAGGGGGGGGGGACCCTCTGATAAACCAAAAACCAAAAGTTCAATTTTGTTATGGTAATACTGTTTTATGTTAGATAGCTGTTCTGTTAAATTCAACTACAATAGATATTTTTTGAATTAATTTTAAATCTGAGCTAATATGTGTAAACTGTGTTGCCCTCAAACTCTAGCACTTCTTATGTTCGAAGTTATTCGAGGACTTGGTTAGGAAATTGAAAATATCTGATTTTAATTTTCGATAAGATTGATAAAAAGGAGAATGTTACTGATTATATAGTATGAAGTTCTATACTGAATAATATATTACATAGATTAATTATCGATTAATTTAATTAAAGTTTTACGTGATTTGTTTTCGTACACCAGTTACATAAAAATAAAATATATGAAGCTTTTTCCCCCCTGTTACTGAATGAATCATTTATGGTCAATGCAATATTTATTACAGTAATCATTTGGTAGAAATTGATTGACAAGAAGGAGGGTTAAAAATAGAGAATGATCGCTGGGGTATACAGGGGATGCGTCACCCGACTTCATCAAAGACAGTAAAATCCAAGGGAAATAAAAAGAGCACAAGGATGTCTTGTATTAAACGAAAGAAGGAAAGTTTCTGAGGCGATAAAGAAATACAAAATAAAACATGTGTTGCAGAAGGCAAAAAAAAAAAAAAAAAAAAAAAACCCACGCACGGATTTTAGGTATATTTTATTTTTCTGTGATTATCAGCTTATAACATCAATGATTAGGCTTCGAAATGTTAATATTTTTAAAGAATGTGGAAAGCGTATTTCCACAGGATTTAGTTCAGTTTTCTTTATGTAAAATGCATAATAATTTTGAAGAGATTATGAGCAGATGAGATTGAAATGCAAAAATATTAATTGCTCTATATAATCTTTTAATAATATACTTATTTATTAAAAATTTCAAAATATAATTTATACTTATAATTACATTTTTAACAGAAATAACTTATTCAAATATTTACTATAATTTCTTATTTACAAATTCAAATGATGTTGACCTCGAAAGAATGAAATTTATTTCTAGTTTTTTGCTAACATTATTCATTTTTTTTTGCTTTTCATTCTTCTTTATATGCCAATATTCTCAAAGGAAATATCACAGTCGATTGAAGCAATATTTTTGTGTTTTGTCTCTTTCATACGAATACTATGAATGTTATAGAGCAGTTAGAAATTTTATCTCATGATTCTACAACACATTACAATATAAATTGAAATATGAAATCAAAGTATTGTACGCAATGTGAATTACGTGGAATTCAGCTTAAGTAAGAGTATTTTATTAATAATTTTTTTAGTGGCTGTAGACTTAAATTTTGTGAGATGAAAATAATTTTTGCTGAAATAAACAAATTAATTCAGTGCATCTTAGTGACTAAATTAAAATTTCACATTTTATGCTTCACGAAATAATAATTTGCATTTTGTTACATTTTTCAAAGGTTAAAGAAAATTTAAGTAACTTTTGATTTCGAAAAAGTTCAATATTAATTTAATTCATATTCTCTCTTATCTGCTTTCACTTCACTAAATCAAAACTTGTATTTTAAACATCTTTTCAATGACACATATTTACCATTGCACACAAATTTTTATGAATGCACACAAAATATTCCCAAACCGGAGAAGTTTATTAGTGGTTAGTTCGTAAACTTGGAGTACACTTCCGTGAATCATAAAGTTTTCTCCATTATTTACCATTAGTCACAATTTACATGTTGCTATAATTTCATTTCAGAAAGTAACTGTTTGCCAAAAATAAGCATTCTTCGCCAAGAGTACGTTCTACAGAAAAAATATCCTGGCGCCATCTGTTGCAGATAGTCCGAAGTACGCCAATAATTAATAAAAATTCATTTGAAACCTTAAAAAATTGATTAATAGCGACATAAAACTATATTCTGACTACCCTATTCGATAGAGAGAAGTGTATATTTGCTAACTGATTCAATTCTGATTGAATCAATAAACTCTTTCTTGTAAAGAATGTGTTCGAACATTTCGTCAGCTATACTTTAAAATAGAAAATTGAATATGCTTTTTACATAAAGGCAAACATTTCATGTTTTCTTTAAACAATTGAAATTCTAAGAACGCTAATTAGTAAATAATTGTGTTTAT
The DNA here is from genome assembly GCA_019974015.1 of Nephila pilipes. Taxonomy (NCBI): domain Eukaryota; kingdom Metazoa; phylum Arthropoda; class Arachnida; order Araneae; family Nephilidae; genus Nephila; species Nephila pilipes. The sequence goes on along the minus strand of BMAW01019433.1, from coordinate 22,733 downwards.
TATATTTATTGTAATTTATATTAGTATTGAAGCATTTCTTCTACCTGAAAATGTGTTTGAAATTTGGGCCCTATTATTTAACTTCAGCAGAGAACAGCCTTAAAGCATGAATTTCGTCCGGAAAATTTCCATAATTTAAATTGTCCAGTAGACGACTTGTATCCTTTTGAAAAATTTTCTTAAATTTTAAGTTTTTGCCAAAAGGGTTTAATGTTACTTTGAGGTAACTCGAAACAAATTGTTTCTTTTAAAATTGCCATGTTAACTGTTATTAGTTAAAGAGTGATCCTTTCCTGGGGAAATTAAATCATTGTGTTTCTGTTTTCTATCAAGCGTGGGTTGTTTGGCTGTATTACATAAAATTATATATATATATATATATATATATATATATATATATATAGTTACTGTAGACCTCTTCAATTCAAACACGAAACTTTTGATCTGCAGAAAAGAGCCAAATGTTTCGGCTTTCCGTATTTAAAGCAAAACGCGTATTTATATAAAATTTGTTTCTTTTTCTCAAGTGAATAATTCATTAACATTGGTACACTGAAAGTATTTGATTGTGCAAAATTGTTCTTTCCCGGGAATTCAATGGATTTGAGAGAAATTCAATCAGGGTTATAATATCTAGTGTTATTTCACTTTTATTAAACTCTAAAACTAAATCGGGTGTCAAAAGCTTAAGCATAAGTAGACATATTAATTACCCATAGCTTTCTAAAACTGTCAAGAGATTCTAAAGAACGTATTTGTGTTTGGCAATGATCAAATACACTCTGCAACAAAACAAAAAATGACGCAGCTAGAAAGATTTTCCCGATTATAATGAAACTTCGTATGCAAAGACGTTTGGACCGAACATGCAAATAATTAAAATTTGGTATCCGATAGCGGGAGCAACAGTGCATAAGAGCAGCGCTCTCAGCAGTTGTATATAAGAAGCGATTCTCTATCTGATGGTCAAATGTTCTGTTGCATTGCGATTCAGGATAACTTTCAACGACTGAAAAAAAAATGTCTCGCCGCAGGATTCGAGCTCATTACGAGCAACTGTCTGAGTTTGAAAGAGAGGCAGGTCGAGAAAATCGGAGAATCATTCGTCATATGGGTCGAAGCGATGCCAAGATTAGAAGATGCTAGAAAGAAAGGATGGACAATAACAGATTTTGGCGTCAAGATGGTAGCGGTCAATCTAGGGCCACAGCAGATCGGAAGAACAGAGTGATTGTCAGATCAGCTGTCACAGCGCCTAATCCCTCATTATCAACTATCAGACGTGCGACCCGCCACGAATGTCCACCATGACCATTCGCAGACGGCTGATAGAACGAAATCTATGCTCGTAACGGCCGTTACACCACCTGCCACTCATGCCTGCACACTGTCCATCCAGATTACAGTGGTGCTTTGCTCAATCAGGTAGGAATGAATCTGACTGGGGACGTAATATAGTGTTTAGTGACGAATCTCGCTTTCAGTGAGTCCTGACGTTAATCGAAGACGTGTCTGGAGAATCCCAGGTCAATGTGCTGATCCTGCTTTCACTATTGTTCGCCAAACAGATCCTCAATCAGGAGTAAAGGTCTGGGATGCCATTTCCCGAGATTGCCGGCCCCCTCTGGCCGTCATTAGAGGCACACTTTCAGCACAGCGGTACGTCGACAACATTCCGAGACTTGTTTTGCTACTTTCCTTTTGCAGTACTCTGGCCTTTTTATTCAGCAAGATAATGCGAGACCACATAAAGCACATGTTGCTAAGAACTGTCTTACAGCTTGTCCAACAATTCCCTGGTGAGCCAGATCTCTCTCCAATTGAGTGTATCGGTGATATGATGGGAATGCAGCTGCATCTGCCAGGGAATGTTGACGACCTTACCTGACAATTTTATTAAATTCAGCCAGAAATACCACAGGAAATCATCAGAAAGCTTTATCGTTCTATGCCGTGTCGTTTGGTAGCTTGCATCTAGTCTAGAGGTGGGTCAGCACCTTAATGAGCTCGTTAGCTCCTAACCATGTAACTATGAAATAAATCATTCCATTTTGCTGAAATCTTAATAACTTTCCATTTTGTTAATAATTTTCCTGTCCACCATTTTTTGTCTCTATCGGACAACTCCTTCTTGGTGCGTCGTTGTTGTTTTTTTTTGTTATAAAGTGTATTACTCAATTTTTAATCACCAACAACACATTAAGCTTCGATCGTTTGGCCTTAGTAATCTAGTGGCTACTGTCACGAACTCACACTCCACGTTTTTTCCATTGCGTCTTGGACTTGACACACGCTGTGTAGCACGGGGTATGCACATTAAATCTGTCAATGCTCAAAATATTCCTAAGGGTGTGGTGTGGACGCTTGGAAAGGGACGTGATATCTTAATCCCCTTTGTACCAAAGACATGGGAAAGAAAAAGCGCACTTGGTTTCCTGCGATCATGCGTCACTTAATTACTAAAGAATGTAAAGTCTTGAAGAGCACATTAATCTTACCTTTCGGCAAAGAGACCCAAGTACCAGATATATTCACGGGAAAATCCGAAAACAGAAAAATAAATCAATGATGAAAATCTAAATTAAATAAAAAATATTCCATAAAGGAAATAAAATTAATTTGTTTCTTGAAATGCAAGCAAATTTTTTTCACCTTGAATAAAATTGTATACTTACAGATTTATTGAAAATTTGTATAATTATTTGTAAATCTAAAATAAACTCATTATCAGTTAAGGGATAAGTACTTAAGGTTTTTTTATCAGATTAATTTAACTCTGTTCGTAGGCTTTATAACGTGATATTATTCCTTCATTGGACGAGGGATCATTCGATGACTAAAGTGGTATCCAAATAAGAATACAGTGTATATTGGTATGCGTATCCAAATAAAACTACAAAGAAAAATTGGATTTAGTTATAAATATAAGAATGTTGAGGGAAAATAAAACATGGCATCAATTAGTAAAAATCTAAAGGATGTAGCTACAAAATTGGTCTTTTAGGATATTGCAGGAGATTTTGATCGGAATTTTTATCTGTTATGGAATGTTTACGAAAATTATTCCCATCTTGTAGATATTTTTGAATTTGAAATGTGGTTTTTCATTGTATAGGAACGTGAAATGGAAAAGCTTAGTCATACTCCATGAACGATAATAATTTAAGCATGATCATCTGCTCTTACCTTTTCTTGAGTAATGACCCAGAAAATATGAAACAAGGCTTTAATATTAAGCAAATGTTATTTGACTAATCTAAGTATTCAGATTTTTTTTGATACAAGAAAATGTATCAATACAAGTCAAACTTTCCTTTTTAGATGTATGTAAACTAAAAAATCACGCACTAGACTGAAATACGGATTGAAAAAAAATGCCTAGAGAATTAATTGATTGAGACACGCAAGCATTTATATTTCATGTCCATTGTGGCATATGTAATATCAGCTTGAGTGTATTGCAATATGATAAAAAAAAGATGTTATTTACACATAACGTTGAATTTTTCTTTTATTGCAATATTATTTGTTATAAATGTACTTTAGGTAGTAAATGCGCTGTAGAAAACATTAATACTAATGAAAAATTAATTTCAAACATTCAATTTTTCTAATTATTAACCTTTCTTTTTATTTACTATCATATCATCGAAATATGCTAATCATTTAAAATATCTACTATTTTACTTCATATACATTGTGTGTAGTAACGTATTATAAGAAAGCGCTAGAAATATTTAGGATTCTGAGAGGAAAAAAATGGTAAATGTTTCACTGGATTCATTTCAGAAAATATAACATTATTTTTAACTCCCTTTTCAAGTTAATCATTATATGGAGTATTTTTTCTCTTAATGATTTAAACAAAAATTCATAGTTCACGAAATTCAAAGAAAATAAAGATTTTAATTTGTATGAAATAATATGTAGTCATTTTCTGAAAGATTCTATCTAATTAAAATATTTCTGATGTTTGAAATTATTTTTAAAAAGCTGCTCATCAGTTTCAGACATAATGAGTAAAAATGACTGACCTCCTTTGTCTGAGGGGGAGCCACTAATTACGGAAATCGAAGAAGAAACAATCGCGTATGTTGACGGCCGATATCAAACTTTTCGAACATAACAGAAATAAAAAAGTTTTGTAAAATCATTTGATTCACAGAGTACTGCAATAAAAACGTATTCATATATAATAGCTTGTATTTTTTCTGGTTTTTAATTATATATAATAACAATACATGTTTGACAGTAATTGCATATTTCGGAAAACTACATTAACACTAATCTTAAATTTGATTCAAAGATATATTCAATCTTGATTCAATCTCTATCGTATCCAATCTTCTAAAAAAACTAGTCAGTTAAAACTTTCGTTATTTATATTTTTAATTTAAAACAAAAACGTAACGTAATGCAGAGAATTACTAAAATTATTTGCAATCAGTGAAAAAAAAGTTACAAATTAAATGGAATTCTTAGAAAAAAATATCTCAATTTTTTAAATTTGCTTTTAAGTTAATCTAATATTGGAAGTATTTTTTCTCTAAATGATAAAGGAAATAACTCAAAATTCACGAAATTTAAAGGTTTACATTGCATTAAAATTCATAAATTTAATATTTTTATAATGCTCTCTTCTTAAATATTAATTATTAGGACCTCGAATAAATTCTCTCAGGTGTTTTGTGTGCTATAATTAATGCCTTATTTAAAGTGTGTGGTGAAACACGAGTCCCTCAAATTCTAGCCCATCACTAAGTACTATTTTCTCCCATCTTACGGATAACAAAAATATTTCATGTCCGAAAAATAACACATATTTTGAGAAATAACACATATCTAAGATTCGTCCCATTTTTGGATATATTCATAAGAATGGAAGAGCTGCTTATCCGGAATATATGTCATCTGAACATGCGGATAATCAGTAGCGGCTATGTCCATTGAATATTGCGGGTGGGACAGGACGTCCCCTTTAAGCATTTCCAAGTGGATGTTCACCGATTTTCCAACATGTGGCCGAGCGTTGTCATGTAACAAAATCACTTTGTTCAGAGGCCGTTTTTCTTTTAGAGTTCCACTCAAAAGAATTAATTGAAGCCGATAGCAATATACAGAGAAAGTTTCGTCCAGTGTGAGCAGCTCACAATAAATTATACTTTGATGATCCCACCAAATGCAGGGGAGAAGCGTTCTTTACTTCCGATATTAAATTAATTAATTTTGAAGCATCCAAACTCTCTGCATGTCGTTTCCGACTGCGCATGCTCACGTTAAAACTCAACAAGAATTCTGCTTGCTTCAGTTGCAGATTCCTTTGGGATTAAACAGTGCAACAAAAGTGCCCTTAAATACTCTCCCAAAACTCGACATTCTAAATGTAAGGGGAAAAAAAACTTTGTTTACATGGAGTTGAACTATCATACACTGAACTTCAAGCACATACTTTACTTGCTTGTAGATGCGTCACCATCTGAAATTACACGCACATAGGCCTAATAATACCATTAGAAACAGCGAGAACTGATTCAAATTCCGAATGAAATAAAAATAGAATGGAAAATTATAGAATTTTAAAATGATAAAAGATATTTTGTAAATATCTTTCGGCATATTTCAAAGCGGTAGTTGAGTTTTTTGGCACCTGTCACTTTGTTCTTTCTATAGACATCATCATTGATGAATAAGTCATTGCAGTCAGAGGTCTTAAAGGTATGCGTTTCCTTTTGTACTTGTACGGTACCAACCATTTTGTGGGTCTCGGATTTATATAATTCTTTCCCGTCATCATCGCAAAGCGATGACTCTTGTCTTCTCGAGTAACGCCGCTGCTCGTGGACAGCACTGGAACGGATGGTTGAGTCCACGTGTCTCATTCCTTCCATTAAGTATGCTTTTATGTCGTTTATCCTTTGGTTTCTATCTTCTTCAAATGCTCCAAGATTTCTATTTGCTCTCTCCGCGCTCGGTAAGGGAGGCATCCAATTCAGCCCTAAACACTTCTCCTTAAAGAACAGGTCTGAATAATCCATGTCGCTTGATTCCGTATAATCCATTTTCCTGAAATATGAAGTTTAAATTATTTGTTAACATGAAAATTATTGAAAAAAAATCCTTATAAAAATTTGAATAAATCCCCTGAATATTTTTTTTTTATTTAATAAGCAATTGAAGAGCCATGCTGTATATGTAGAAGACATATCCATTAAGCGACTACTTAGTCATTTCCCTTATGTAAAATCTCGTGAATTGTGGGTTGTGTTGTTCATTGGATTTTACATGACTTCAATTACTTCGGTCTGCTCATAATCTGTCGAACAGCACTGTCTGTGAGTGTGTTCAGATGCACGCGAGTCTTAGCTTTTAATTTTCTAGTGCAACATTAATTTGGATGTTGAGTTTATTGATCGATTGAATTATTTTAATTTAAATTATTTGAAGCTCTTTGCAGCAGAAAATCATTATATATTCTCATACTAAGAGAATCATACTCGAGAAAAATATCAAATCTACTTTACGGTGAATGAGTGATTGTGGTGTTTAATGGCGCAAGAGCCAGAGATGGCCATGCTGCGCCAAACCAGGTGATACATGAAAATTAAAACATCGTGCCAAGTTAGAATTTAAAATCCGAGTACGACAAATATGAAGTGAAAAAATAAAAACATTGTTAATAAATATAAATGGATAGCTGTTTAAATTGTGATAAAAAGGTTAACAGATTAGAGTAAAATCAGGTAAAAGCGGAAAACATCAGAAACTAAGGTCGTATCCTGGTTTTCTTTTGCTTTATAAAAGCAGTGTGTTCCATTTGATCCACGGCGTCCATTAGCCAGGAATCATCCACATCATATAAAATAAAATCATCCTCATGTCCAATGTTAGGTGTTGAGGTACTTTTTTTTAGGTTTATAGGGATTTAATTTGATATCAATTTTAGGTTTATTGTCCAGTGTTGGATTAGTAATCTTGCGGTATACACTATTTACTTTATGTTTCCCTTTTGATTTTGTTTTAAAACTAACAGGTTTTGTAGAGGAAGGCAGACTTCGAGGTGCGGAAGAAACTGCACGGAGAATGGGACTATTTGGTAGAGATTTAATTTTTTGGAGGGGAGCTATTGAGGGTAAAATATCAGCCTGAGAAGATGAGGATGATTTAGTAATTGTACGCAGAGGAATCGATGTAGGTGCTGAATTGGATGGCAAGGGCTTCAGACATTGCAGAGGAGGGCATACAATTTTGGTAATATTTGAATCTGTTTAGGTGAATGTTGAAATAGAAGATTTAGTGGCCTGTGCATAAGTATGAGGAAGTTGTGGAGCTATTAATTTTCTGGCTTCTATATAAGAAATGTTTCGGGTGTATTTTAATTCTTGAATTTGTTTTTCCAATTTCCATTTAGGGCACATTGTTGAGTTAGATGTGTGATTTTCGGAACAATTAACACATTTAGGCTCCAGTTGGCAATCCGTGGAAGAGTGTCCAACGGACGCACACCTAGAGCAAGTTAATTGTCCCCTGCAAGCAGTTTTTGAATGTCCAAACCTCTGACACTGAAAACAGCGCAGAGGATTCGGAATATAGGACCGAATATTGCAATTAAGGTAACCTGCTTTGATAGTTGAAGGTAAATTGGGTTTATTAAAAGTCAAAATTAAATGTTTTGTAGGGAAAGTAGAACTGTCTTTTTTAATAATGATTCTTCTGACCTGAGTGACACCCTGAACGGAAAATCCATCGAGGATTTCCGCTTCGGATGCGCACAACAGGTCAGGTTCAGAAATTACACCACGGCAGGAGTTAAGAGGTTTTTTGGGAGTGACATGAAGAGGAGAATCGAGAAAGGTTTTGGCAGACAAGAAAGATTTAGTTCGTAATGCGGACTTGGTTTCTACAAGCAGGTCTCCAGATTTCAATTTTTTAACAGACTTCGGTTCACCGATACCTTGCAACGCCTTCTGAATAGCGAAAGGAGATTTTGTACACATTTCATTGTTTGGTAACGAAAGAATTAAAAAGCGAGAATTAGAAGCAATTTCATCAATGTTTGTAGATGTGGGTAAAACAAGGCCTTTACCCAGGCACGAAAAAGAAGGATCCATAGAAAAATAAAGGTATTCGTCCTGGAGAGCCTCCACCCACCATGGAGCCCAACGTGGGAGGTAGTTACCGGTCAACTGACATACATCAGGCACGGCACTTACCTGGAGGTCACCCAGGATATAGCACTGCAGCATCAGGGCGAGGATCCACCGAGAAAACTCGATGCACCCCTTATCTGCAGCACTAGCCCTACAGCAGTGTCTCTTTGCGGATAAAACCACAAAGAGACTTACCACCAGCCGATTGACAGAAGCCGGCTCACTCCTGCCACCCGTCTACAGCGAAGCATGGGCCAAAGGGAACGCAAAAGTTATCCCCAGGATCCCACTTTCCTCCATACGGGACGCCGCACACGGCAAACATGCGGGTTGGCAAGCCAACAGAAAAAAAAAAGGAAAATGGTAAACAAAACGGATACCAACAAAAACTGAATAAAGGAAAAATATGACAAAGTGAATATGATCAAAATATATCTGGTAAATGATATGAAAGAGAGTAAAAATCTGTAATCTGGACAATGAAGAAAGGAAAATTAAAGTAGAAAAGTTATGACTAGCAGGAGGGTCGAAAATAGAGAAAGATTGCTAGGGCATTCCGGGGGCACGTCACCCGTGTTTACAAAAGACAGTAAACCCCATGGGAAAGGAAAAGATCCCTCAGGTCCCTCGGGTTCGTGAAGCCCGTACTTACCTGAAGTAAGTAAGCCCCTGAGGGCAATCTACTTTACGGAATACTTCTTACTAAGATTTCTAAAGCAGGAGGCGATAAAGACATTATCATAACATCGAACAGAGATCAAAAGAATACAATATACAGAGACGCACATCAAACACAAGAACAGAAAAAAGAAGTAGAATATGAGAAACGTATAAAATCAAGAAGTTAAATTGTTCAATGAGTCTCTGGCTTCCCAATATTGGGAGTAGATGCAGTTCTTCGGGAAAGCTGAACAGAGATGAAGATGACCGTTTATGGAATACAACAAAGTAAAATAATAATTAAGCTGAATATTTTTTTACTGAAATTTTGAACCACGGTCAAGTGACGAGGACGACACCTGAGCTGGCACCCCCTCTCCTAACTTACACACAACGCCAACGGGAGGACTTTGGGCCCCAAACATATTTAACCTGCATTAGCGCCGGCTACGAGGCGGGTCTTTGGCGGCCAAGGATCGAACACGCAACTGTACGAAAACCGACGGCGGCGAGTCAACGAACTTGACCGCAGTCCTGGCCGTATAGAATAGAGGTTTAGCTAATGTTGTAGTAAGCAATTTGCTGTATTTTTTACTTCATTGTGGTTCTGAAATACGATATCAAACAGCAGTAACTGTTGTGTATTTTAGAAGTGACATTACTTTTAAATAATTAAATATAAGTTTCCCATTTTTTAATTTTATAAATTCTGTCTTATACTTTCCTTTCCTTAATATTTTGATATATACGATGTATTCTTAAATTTTGTCAAGTAAATTTCTAAATGTTTCATAATCAATACGTTGATACTGTCCGCTGTAAGGCTAGTCCGAGGTTCCAGTTTTCTGTGTTGGGTTTTAAAGAAGAAATTTCTATAATATAAGGGATTATGCAATATGTATAACTAATCCACTTTAACAAATCTTAATAAAATATAGGAAAAATTTGGCAGTCAATAAGTAAGTTAAAGCTAAGGTCTTTGCAATGTTCAATGGTGCGAATTTATGAGAGGTCCAAAATTGTTCACATGGTATAGTTTTTTTTCACTCTAACACACCAAAGCCTATTAAATTTAGTATTTGAAAGCTCTAGACAATGTCCTTGGAAATTTCACCAATAGTTCAAAAACGACGCAATTTGAAAAGCAAAAATGTTTTATTTTTGGAAAATTTGAAATTCTAATTTTTCAATATAAAACTTCTTTCTGGTTTATTTTTCAAGTAAAATTTATATTTAAATTATCGATCACGAAATACAAAAGATATATGTCAAACACTCTCAATACCTTTTGAAGAAAAAAATGATTATTTAGAGTGTATAGGAGTCGTGATTCGACCAACCTACTTAAAGAAGTTATGTTGCTGTTGGTTTTATCAACGTCGTACTAGAAGGAACACGAGAGCTTTTAGTGACGGATCTCGTCGTTTCAATCAAGTGACGAGGACGACACCTGCGATGCCCCCCTCTCCTAACATCCACACCATGCCCACGGGAGAACTTTGTGCCCCAACAGGTTTGACGTGCATCAACCTCAGCTGCAGGGTGGATCTTTAGTGGCTCCAAGGCATGAACCCTCGACTGAACGAAAACCGCTGCCCACGAGTCCGATGCCTTAAGGTATCCGTACACATTTAAAACGTCATTTTTGTCAAAATTTTCGATTTTCTAATTTTAACATCAGTTTAAATTTTAAACTTTTTTCTTTCTAATAGTGTTTGAATTTTGCTTATACCTTATTTAGAACTTAAGTTACAGGGATTTGAATTTTACTCGTTAGCTGATTTTTGAAACCGGAAGTGCATTTCTGCAGACAGGAAGTTGGAAAAGAAATGTTTGTTTACATTTTATTTTGAAATATCTTTTATATGTACAATGGTACAAAATAACAAATTTTAAAAACATGAATCTGAATTTTCAGAATGTGTTTGAAAATACATTTGCAAATACTTTTAAATACTTATCTTGAATCTGGCAAGAAAAGAGAATCGTTATTGTTTGTTTAATCTGTCTTTGGCTCTGTTCTCATTCTATAAGTTTCTGATTAAGATTGTTTTATTGTTGAAAGCCCAATTTTTCTGTTTAAATGGGAAATTCAAAAGGAGAATTATGTTAAAAGAAAAGACAATTTCGTGGTAATGGTTTATCAAAATGATAGCAAAATAGTACTGTAACTGGCAATGCCAGTTTCCAAATTGAACCTTCTACATTCTAGATGAAGAAATTGCTGAATATGAAAATAAACCGCTAACCGGCAACAGAATTATTGACATAGAACTCCTTCTATGCTCAATTTTACAACTTTGTTGCCCCAAATGCTTCCACGATGGTTTGCTGTTACATGAAGACTCGAGGTATGGATTGTGCTCAAGTTTTGCAATAAAATGTAAGCATTGTGACTTTTGCACAGGATTTTCCAGCTCGAAGAAAACATTAAACTATCCTGAGATAAATGCAAGATTTGTTTATGCCATGAGACAAATTGGGAAAGGTTTTTCTGCTGCATATAAATTATGTGCAACATTAAATTTACCCAGGCTCAGTAAAACTACATACACCAATCATGAGAATAAACTTATGTCTGTGATTTCAGAAGTAAGTGAACTGTCGATGCAAAAGGCAGCTAAGGAAGTTTTGAATATTCATTCATCTAAAAATAAATTAGCTGAATGCGGTGTTTCTGTCGATGGAACATGGCAGCGTAGAGGTTACACTTCTATGAATGGGTGTGTTGCTGCATTGTCAATCGACACTGACAAAGTAGTGGACATTGAAATAATGTCATCATATTGTCCGACCTGCAGAAAGCTTTAGAAAATGCCTAAAGGTATTGTATCCGAGACGCTTGAAGCAGATCATGTGTGTCGAAGCAGTTTTAAAGGTTCCTCATTAAAGATGGAAGCTGTTGGCGCAAACAGGATCTTCAAACGATCAATTGTGAAACGAGGTTTGAAATATTCACACTATTATGGGGACGGGGATTCTAAAGGCTTCATCAGCGTGAAAGACACATATGGGAAAGATAGCGTAACTAAACTGGAATGCATTGGGCATGTTCAGAAAAGAGTAGGTGCGAGATTGCGCAAACTGAAATCCAAAAATAAAAGTTTATCTGGTAAAGGTAAACTTACTGATTCGTTTATTGACAGATTGCAAAATTACTATGGAATTGCTGTTCGAAGTAATGTAGGCAATCTACTCAAACTTCAACAGAATGTCATTGCGGCCTTGTACCACTGTGCATCGAGTGGCAAGAAACCCATGCATGGACAGTGCCCTATCGGGAAAGATAGCTGGTGTTATTATCAGCGAGCACTGTCATGCGGCAAAAAGCCCAAAGAAAAATATAATGGCTTATCCAATGATGTATTAAATTTAATTAAACCTACATATTTAGAACTGTGTTCTAAAGAACTTCTGTCAGAGTGCCTTCATGGTAAGACACAGAATGCCAATGAATGTTTTAATGGCATAATTTGGCAGAGGGTACCGAAAGAGGTTTTCGTGTGCCTTAAAATTTTAAAATCTGGTGCATTGGATGCTGTTATACAGTTTAATGATGGGTACAAGGGTTGTGTTGAAATTTTAAGGAAATTAAATGTAACGCCTGGTTATTTTATCTTAAAATCTTACAAACACCTTGACAGTTGTCGAATTTTTGATGCTGCACGTCATTCAACACCAAATGTAAAGCAGCGTCGAAAAATACTCAGAGCTCTTAGGGAAAAAAAAATTAATGTATTAGAAAGCAAAGAAGGTGTTATATATAAATCAGGGGCATTTTAAATATATTTTATTATGTTTATTATTAAAAATTGCAATTGAAAGTTTGTTTTTGATTTTTCTCAAAATGAGTTTTCTTGACATATTTACATATGGCAACGTAGATATCAGAAAAAGTTATGAACCAAATTAATATTAATTTTGCTAGTGTCTTCCTTATACAATTTTTAAGGACCCCTACCACTTTCATGATTATAAAATTGATATATCTTTAGTAACAAAGGTGTAAATCATGTATTGTTGTAACTTTTTTATGATTTTTCATTGTTATTTGACTCGAAACACAATAAAAATTATTGTAATAAGATTTTCATCATGAAAGTACTACCAGCCCTAAAAATGTTATGATGAATAAGATAAAAGTTACAGAATAATGATATTTTTTGTTTACTTTTGAGTTATGAGCGTTATTCTAATAATCAATTTATGTACTATTTTCACTATGTTTTTCACTCCAAATTTTTTTTTTTTGATTTAAAAGCAAATTATTAAATGTGTTTTTCATAGTTTTAGGTTATATTTTAGCATAAAAAAGTATTTTTATAACAAATATCAATGTATTTCAAAAAATTTTCTTCGAAGGTGTACGGATACCTTAACGTCGCAATCAGAAGCAAAACGAGGGATGTTGATGATTTACAACATAATTTTGAGCCACAATCAAGTGACGAGGATAACACCTGACCTGGATTCTTATCCTTAACTCCACTCTACGCTAATGGGAGGACTTAGAGCCACGACTAATTTAACGTGCAAAGGTATTGTTAATATTTATATTTTCTTTAAGGAATCTTTCGAAAACTAAAAGTTTTGTTTTATTAAAGTAGCACTGGTAGCAACACGAGGTGATTTTTGACGGACAATTTTGAACCTCGGTCAAGTGACGAGGACAACATCTGAGCTGGCATCCCCCACCTCCTTTCTAACTTCCACACAACGCGACGAAGTTTAGTTTAGTTTTTATTAACGTCGCACTAGAAGCAACTCGAGGGCTATTGGCGACGGACGTCGTGATTTTGAACCACGATCAAGTGACGAAGACGACACCTGAGCTGGCACCCCCCTCTCCTAACATCCACACCACGCCAACGGGAGGACTTTGGGCCCCGAACAGATTTAAAGTGCATCAGCCCCGGCTACACGGTGGGTCTTTGGCGGCCAAGGATCGAACCCGCGACTGAACGAAAACCGCCGCCGCTAGTCCATGACCTTGACCACTAGGCTACCGCGGCCCTCACAACGCGACGAAGAACTTGAATTACAATATTGTGTACAATTAATTTCATAAAAATATTTGTGGGTGTTTTCTTTCAAATATATGAAATATATATTTAGAGTAATATCTTTATCGATATATAAACAATGTCTGCTTATAATGTTACCGCTTTTTTAGAAACTAAGGATACCAATGTTTCTCCTCTAACAGAAAAATTCATTCCAATTTTTAAAATCCGATTATTTTCGTAATTATTTAATTCACAAATCTTTATAATCTCAACTTATAATAGGCTTTTTGTTTATTTTTTTTAAACAATTAAAGTGTAGTTAAAGTTTATTTACAGTATTATTCAATGTTTTGTATATATAGTGTGTGTTTTATGTGTGTTTTATGTGTGTGGATGTGTGTGACATTGTTTCTGTGTATCACTAAAATCAAAAGGTTAAGATTTATTAGCATAAATTATGTATTAGTAATTGCCCATCATTACATGTATTTACATTGCTTCATTGGGTACTTATTTTTAAGTACATTTTACATGAAATCCATATAATTTATTTTTAAAGAATTAGTAGAGTACCTCAACATAACATTCTATACAATGAACTAAGTTTCTTTCATTATTTTTATAAATTGTTGTGTTACATTTGCAATTTTTTGAATGTTTGTTAGGGAAAAAAATTAAATTCACTGTATTGTATAAAACTTCATATTGAAATGGTCAAAATATTTGCACAATCGATTCAATGTATTTTCAGCAAAGTATACCAGAACTCTAAAAATCGAAACCAAGAAAAGAACAGATATAAATATTTATCTCTCCAGCATGGTGCGTTTTTTTTATAATTTTAAATAGAACGGTTAAAAATTAAATTTTATCAAACATTTCAAATTTTTACTTTTACTGTTTAGCAATGTGACCTCTGCTTTTAAAATAAAAGTAAATTTTTAATCGAATCGTTTACCTTAAGCGATCTAAATATTAAGTAAATATAACTCATTATTATTACTAGAAAAATCTAAAATATTTACAATAAATTTCATTCTAGGTATGAGATTCGTACCGCTTCAATTCCGAATTGTGAAGAAAGGTCAAATAATCATACGCGACCTTAAAATATACGCATTCATTGTAAAAAGACTGACCCATATAGCATCCTACCGTGGATTCATTAAGGTTGTTTTTTTTGCATTTTTAAGAAACACCATATTTATGCAGATCGTTAGAGCAGTAACTGTGTTTGTGTTAAATGTATATATAGCTCTTTTATAAATGTATTTAAGGTTGAACGCTCGTCGGAAGAAGCTGATAGTTCTAAATCACTTCAGTTAAGTACCTCACTCAGTTAAGTAAGAGACAACCCTTTCGTGGAACAAGATAGCAGAGGAATATTTTGATAATTTCCTTTTTAAAATACCTCATCATCAGAGACATTTAACATTTTATAAGATTAAGTTCCTACTTGTTTCAGTTGAATGAATAAATTCTTTGAAGATTACTGCAATTTGTTTTTAAACTGCTATTACAGAATTAGTTTTCCCAAACTGTAAATGTAACCTTTATTATAATTAACAAATCTTAATACAGATGATAATTTTATTTGTATTAAGAAATTTAATTATCAGACACCAGGTACGAAAATTGTTGTACATGATCCAATAACGAGATCAGTACTTCAGACGATACTGTCTCAACGCCTCACGCGTCATGGGAAGTTGTAACCTCAACTCCCTAGCGTGTCTTTACTCGGACCATGAATCTAAAAAGCGCCACAACTTCCACTTCTCCACCCTGTAGCTTCTGTACCATCATTATAACATAATTCAAATTTGATATTCGAATTTGCATTATTTCAGACAATAACTGCACGAAACAAAGACGCAGCTACCACAATTCCGATTCGATATCTGATATTAGGAATACTACAACAATAATTCTGCTTTGGAAAATTCTTTGTTTCACCTGATTGGAGCATCATAATAAAAATGTATTGAATGATCAAATCACACATTTATTCTCTACTTTATTTTAATTGTGCAGTAAAGATACAACAGGAGTAAAATAACTTTTAAGAAAAAAAAGACATAAATCAACTAAATTCATTTAGGACATTTTATTACAAATGATTTGAATTAACATCGTATTCACACTATACAATATAAAATTCCCTTAAAACATTTTTTTTTATTTAATTCATACTTTTCAAAAACATGATTTTACACTTTAAAAAACAAAAACGGAATAAAAGATTGAAAAATTAAGATTTAAATATTTCTACAGGAAAATAAAGATGCTACCATTTTAATACATCTTTTCAAACTGAATATAGGGAGCTTTTTTCTTTTCGTAATATTAAAATATATACAAAATTCATAAAATTCCCCGAGAGTTTTTGTATAAGTTTACGTGTATTGCCTTTCATGTGTTACTGATACCTCTTACCTGAAATGTCCGTTAGACAATATCAAAATAACTTAAGTGAAACAAGAATAGAATCAGACGTATGTAAAGGCAAAACCTACGTATGCAGGAATGATATTCTAAAACGTTAAGTTTTTCAAATTCCGGCTCCAGAAGAGACAATTTATAGACAGCAACACTTGTAATTTTCCGGATGTGTTGAATGAGTCTTGACATTTAAAAATTTTATTCGAAATCCTTATTCGAATTTACATTTAAAGTTACAATCACCATTTACAACTAAAAACAATGATAAATATCACAGAATACATTATAAAAATATTTAGACGCATTTTATATGAATAGCACAAAATATGTATCTGAATAGATATCAAGTCTTAAAAATTAGAGAAATCTTCCTTCGTTAACATTCGAGGAAAAGAAACGATGGAAAATTTTCCATGTCACGCACAAAGAGAAACCGCATTTTTTTAGAAAATGTCATATTACGTGGATAAAAACAATCAAAAAGTAAGTATACATTTTATAAAAAAAAATTAAACCGTTTGTGAATATTTATATTAAAGTTAAATAAACATTTTCTAAAAGTGAACTTGTCTTAAAGTAATTATTTTGAGTATTGTGTGTCCCAACACATATATGGAAACAAATGTTTCTATGGTAGCTTTTCTTTCTCAGCTTATTGAATTTTACTTTTTCTTTCATCACTTTCTAAAATTAGATATTTACATGAATTTTAACGACAAGATTATCATTTTGAGTGAATTCCCGTTCACACTGGGAAGCAAATTGATGCTTTTTCTAATGAATGAACGACAATTCGCCTCAACAGAAAGATTTTTACAATGGTGTTACGATTAACGTGCCTTCTAACCTGCTGTCTAATCCCTGAACCA
Source organism: Nephila pilipes (assembly GCA_019974015.1). NCBI lineage: Eukaryota > Metazoa > Arthropoda > Arachnida > Araneae > Nephilidae > Nephila > Nephila pilipes. The sequence continues at coordinate 5,609 of BMAW01019433.1, read as the reverse complement.
TTTAATATGTTCCGATAAGGGGTGGCATTTAACATGTTCCGTTAAATGGCCTTTTCGCTGAAATCTCCTTTTACAGATTTCACAACCATAAGGATATTCGATAATAATATGTTGCAGCCGATGCTCTGCGAAATCGTTTGCTGAAATTAGTTTTTTGCAAAATCCACAATGGAGTTTCTGATATTTTTCAACCGCCATTTTTTTCTCTTTTTGAATTTCCTTACTATTGAACGATGCATCGAAGTCTGATCTTTTCTGTGGGACTTCATTTCGAACGGTCGAAAGAGTGTTGGTTTCCTTATGTTCTCGCTTCTTATCATTTGGAATTACTTTCTCCCTGTGTTCTCGAGTAATACCTCTGCTTGTGGATGGCCGGAGGAAGGAATTGACTGATTCCAAGGGTTGTAGTTTTCTTTTTGGAAGCATTTCTCCGTAGATTCGTTTTGGAATTCTACTCTGTACCTTTCCAGGGTGTTTAATTGCCATCTCCTCCCAACTTCGCTCGTCCTTTGAAAGAGAAATTTTCCGATTCAGCTCAGAAGACTTCTTCTTAACTGACTTACTTGAAAGCTTCCAGTATGTTTTTTCACAGCAGTTCATTTGCCTACAGGAAGAAGTTGGAATAAATAGCCAATTCTAGTAAAACTAAAAATATCCGGATTTACTCCATTAATATTTTATGTAGGGAGCAAAATTTTAATATGAAAACTTAAGCGACGAACTTGGAATAATTTTGAGCAGGACTTCTGTTCAATTTCTTTAAAGATTTTTTATATGTATTCGGAGAAGTAATGTTACATTCCCTACAAAAGCTTCTTATGTTCCAAAACGAAAGTCATGAATAAACATATCGCTTTGAAATAAATTATGCTCTACATACATTTATTCATCGTACACTTTTATTTCTGTTAATTAAGCTTCAGAAAGAAAAATGTGGACAAGCAAATACCATGTTCATATGCAAAAATTCAAAATTTAGTGTTCATTATTGTTGGGTTTGAGCGAGCGATTTATTTTATTCCGCTATGCTAAGAGCTTGTAATTTTGAGCTTCGTCCACTTCTCCCGAGACACGAGAAGACGGAAGCATCATGTAACGCTGAGTGCTTTAAAATGCTAATTATGCGGAGTGCTATTATATCCAAGAAATCATTTATTTTTTTCTCATTCATATCTTTATGTTTTAATAAATGGTTTTGTACGAAAACTACGACTGTTCTATCAGATTAAAAAAAATTTGTAAATTTATTATGAGTATTCGAGAATTAAATAATGATTGTCTTCAATAGTTCATTTCCCGTAGAAATTTAATTTAACAATCAGTGTTACCCAGAAAAATCTTAGAAAGAAAATTATATGAAATAAGACCATTTGCTTAAGATCATGCGTTGTCAAGTTACCTATTAACAAGTAATATAAAAAAAAAAACTTAGTCATTTCCTACTTAGGTCAACAGAGAAAAATTTTATTTTAGGTACTTTTATTAAATTTATTTGACGGTATTTTGCCAAATATGGCTACCCTGGTCCGCTTCGCAGACTTAACGTTCAGCCAAAAAAAAAAAAAAAAAAAAAAACCCGCCAAGTTTGGCAATTTTTGAAATCGCGCCAAGTGGTTGGGCCAAACTGCATTTTCACCAATTAAATTTAATTAAATGGATTAATAGTTGAAAAAACTGTATGCCATTAATTTGCATCCACTACAAGCTTAAAAAATATATTTGAACTCGAGAGGATAAATAAAATTATTTTATTAACGTTTAAAAAATTCAACAAAATATATTGTTTGAACTAATAGTAGGAAATTAAAAAAAAATCTCTTTTCAAAGACATTGAATATACCTTCTGAATTTGTATACATTCAAAAATATTTAATACCTTTCATATTAATATATATTGAATCAAATGAATAATTTCCCGAATTGTTTTTCACGCATTAGTCGATTAATCAAAACCGTGAGTTCCCGGATATTAGTGTTAAAATCCGGGCACTGTATCGTTTATTGAGTATTGTTTGTAATAAGCCGATATAGATCTATATGAGGAGTTCTGTGTGCTGAATGTTGAACTGTACTTCGCCAGTGGCTTCGCGATAGGGTTGTGCTAAGTGAGTTCTTGTCATTACCCGATGGAATCTCGAGATGAGTTAGCAATATGTCCGTTACCATTACCAATATTCCCACGCAATTCTAGTTGACATTAACAGGAAGTGTTCAGTAATGTGCATTTTAAATCTATCAGATTTGGTTTTGAAGGATAAAATATAGGTCTTGGAAAATTCCGCATTAAATTTCCGTGGATTCATTTCAGTTCAGTGAGAACTCCCTTAACTTTTGTATGATAGAAAACTTGAAATATCAATTATTTAATACTATTAGCAGTTTTAGTGATTTATGGTAATTAATGTTTATGTTACAGAGTGATATAAAAATACATTATAAAAAGCAAGACTTATGCGTAATAAACATGCAAAGAATTTCAGTGAAAAACAACGGTTGTTGAAATTCGAATACCAACAAAAGATATTTTCATTTTTAATTCGTTTCAGATCTTGGAAAAAGTTTTCCCATAGAACATTCACAAGATTTTAATTTCTTTTCAATGTTCGCAGTGTTTTCTTTTACGTTCAATACGTACAGGATTTCTTTTTAATGATTGCATCTTATCCTCGAAAATAGTTAGTGGAAAAGATTGTGTTAGATTTTATATCATTGAGAAAATACTGTTGAAATTGGAATGTATAGTACTGTAAAATACTGTTGAATTAGAATCATTAAGTTATAATTATATTTTTATTTTTTCAAGGGAGAAATTTTATTTTTTAACTAGAGGAATAAGATTTGACACTGAAGTTATTTTTGTATAACTACGATGTTTCGATTTCAATTGAGTCAAATTACCGCTATGGGATATGTGAAATAATAATAAACAATTTTATAATTCTGAAGTGTCTGTTTTCAAGTACAATGTATTAATACATCTCTATGCTGACTTTTACAACTCACGAAGGAAGAACCTGAATTGTAATGAATTTTATATACAGGAATTATAAGCTCTCTAAGCTTGCAATCTCCGGATTGATTGTATATTATCGTTGTAACTATAAGTAAAGCGGAGCTACTGGAGACGAACAGTGTCATTTTGAGGCTCAGTCAAGTGACGAGGACGACACTTGAGAAGACACCCTGTACTCTAAACTTAGACATCATCCCAATTTGAGGACTTAAAGCCTGGTTAGGCTTATCGTGCATCGGCCCAACTATACGAGGAGGCTTAACAGTATCATTGCACGTACACTTAATTTGACCAAACCAACGTCGTTCATGAGGTCGTGACGATGACCCCAAGGTTTCAGTAAAATTAGAATTTGGTACCATGCCTCTACTGTGTTTTAGTTTTAGATTTTTATTAACGTCGCACTAGAAGCAACACGAGGGCTATTGGCGACGGACCTCGTAATTTTGAACCACGGTCAAGTGACGAGGACGACACCTGAGCTGGCACCCCCTCTCCAAACATCCACACCACGCCAACGGGAGGATTTTGGGCCCCGAACAGATTTAACGTGCATCAGCCCCGGCTACACGGCGGGTCTTTGGCGCCCAAGGATCGAACCCGCGACTGAACGAAAACCATCGGTCGCTAGTCCACGAGCTTGACCACTAGGCTACCGCGGCCCATGCCTCTACTGTGAGTGGGTGGTAGAAAGTAAATGGCACATGAGCCAGATGTGGCATGCTGCACCAAACAAGATAAAGCTGTGATCTAGACGTTTGAAATAAACTGTAAAACAAGAAACATTTGTTGACAAGAAGCAAGGTCGGATGTAGAGAAGGATCGCGAGAGTGCCTCCCCAATGTTTACCAAAGACAGTATACTCCATGTCAAAGAAAAAGATGTCAAATACCGCAGCGGAAATATAACATAACAGGAAAATTGAAAAGTCCCCGGCCTACCATAATAAAACACATTTTTTTGGCAAAATTAGTTTTTTTATTCAACTTAATTCCCTTCAAGGAAGATACGCTGATTATAGCCACCCTCCAACTTTTCGATACCATTTTTGTAGTACGATTTGTCCTTTGCTTCAAAATAGGCCTCAGTTTCGGCGATCACCTCTTCATTCGACGGAAATTTCTTCCCAGCGAGCATTCTTTTGAGATCAGAGAACAGGAAATAGTCGCTGGGGGCCAGGTCTGGAGAATACAGTGGATGAGGAAGCAATTCGGAGCCCAATTTTTGGATTTTTGCCATCGTTTTCACTGACTTGTAACACGGTGCATTGTCTTGGTGAAGCAGCACTTTCTTTTTCTTCAAATGCGGCCGTCTTTCGGCGATTTCGTCCTTCAAACGGTCCAATAACACTATGTAATAGTCGCTGTTGATGGTCCTTCCTTTTTCAAGGTAGTCAAGGAAAATTATTCCATCCGCATCCCAAAATACAGACGCCATAACCTTGCCAGCCGACCGTTGCATTTTCCCACGCTTTGGAGCGGGTTCATCGTGTGCAGTCCACTCGGATGACTGTCGATTAGACTTCGGAGTGAAATGATGGAGCCATGTTTCCTCCATTGTCACATATCGACGCAAAAACTCAGGTTTATTACTCTTGATCATCTTCAAACACTGCTCCGAATCATCAACTCGTCGTTGTTTTTGGTCAAAAGTGAGCTCGCGTGGCACCCACTTTGCACAGAGCTTTCTCATACCCAAATATACGTGAATGATATGATGTACACGTTCAGTTGATATCTTTAGAGTGTCTGCTATTTCATTCAATTTCAATTTACGGTCATTCAAAATCATTTTGTGGATTTTTTTTTAATGTTTTCGTCGGTAACAACCTCTTTTGGGCGTCCACTGCGTTCACCGTCTTCGGTGCTCATTTCACCACGTCTAAACTTAGCATACCAATCCTTGATGGTTGATTTTCCTGGGGAAGTGTCCGGAAACTCGGCATCAAGCCAAGTTTTTGCTTCAACTGTATTTTTTCACTTCAAAAAGCAATATTTTATCAACACGCGAAATTCCTTTTTATCCTTTTTTTTCCACAATAACAAAAGTTGCTTCACTCAAAATGCTATAATTCACAAACTAATGATCCGACAGCTGTCAAATTTATACACGCATCTTTTGAGGGTTAAGGCTAACTAAAAACATATGGATTTAATTCTAATAGCACCATCTATGTGTCAGGTCAGGGACTTTTCGAATGACCTGTTACATATTTACCTAAAGAAAGCAAACTTCTGAGGTTCCTCCCCAACCTTGATATTAGTTACTTTATATACTTCGCAGGAATAGGGTTCCAGATTTTATCCACAGACATTGGGTAGCCATTATATTTGCCTCTTACTACATGCATGAGCTGCATTGAGACTTTACTTTCACACCCGGTTGTTACATGGAAGACTATGACTTCATGGAAGGCTAAAAATTGAGTCTACGCCTGAAATGAAAGTTTTTGGATTATAGTAGGTTTCTTCTTAACGACCTTTAATTCAAACTGTCTCGTGAACAGCAATTGTAAAAAACATCTCAACGCATATTTAAAGTAATAAGCATTTTTTTTATTTAAAGTAATTGGTAATTTGTAAGTTTCGAAATAGGT
>BMAW01019421.1:0-12446 GCA_019974015.1 Nephila pilipes | reverse complement strand
GCCACCAAAAAATCAAAACAACAAACATTACGATAGTATGTTTATAATAAAAATGATTACAATTTTAAGAAATTTTAAATTTTTTCAACTTAGGTTATAAACATTTTGAAAATTAAACAAACTATATATATAAAAAAATTAAATACAGAAAGAGGAAGATTATTATTCTACTTTGTAATTTTATGTTTTAAGTTTTAGTTTTTAAAATAAATTTGATAATCAAACTTAATACATGTATTAAAATATATATTTACATACTTTAAAAAAATTGAATATTTCGAAAAAAAAAAAAAAGTTATACAATACCTTTCTATAGATATTGATCCCTGCACATTAGTATAAAAGAAATGAACTATATATAATCAATTTCTTTGAATAAAATCTGAAAAAAAATTATTTTGTATAAAATGTTATTTAAAATTGATATTTTATTCATACTTCAAATCTGTTAAAACTAATTTGCAATAATTGTATTATTTTACTGTAGGGATAGCTGCACGCAGGAGTTCCTTCATATCCATGGCCTTGAGAAATGTTCCCGTGTTGTCTCTCCATCAAATGGCAATGATCAAAGTAGCCATTCACGTGTGCAATGATCCCGACATCCAAGACTTTGTGAAAGAGAATGGAAGTTTTTCATTCGTTTTTCCAAGTGATAGAACCCAAATATTTCTAAACGGAGGGAAATTGAAATCTATACAGACCTGGGCTTGGGATAACTTTTTCACAGAGAGCTCACTTTCTGCCCGGATTGAAGCATATATACCAAATTACGAGGAAATGTCTCAATGGGACATGGCAACCTCTTTTCCTCCCTTTAAGACATGGACGGAACTCGTCGAAAAGAAGGTGTCTTCTTTCTTATTGCCTCGGCACTTACAACCTGAGTTGCTCGATGTGATTCGCTTAGTTTCCCTTGAAATCGACAAATGGATCAAAGAACATTCTCTGATTTTGATCGACTCCACAGAATTTACACGAGCTGCCCAATGTTACTTCCAATGGAATTCACTTGGGATGATAGATCGAATCAAAACGGCCAGAACGCTAATAACGAACGAAAGTTTACCCATCGAGGAATGTAACATTCTAGCATTACATTACGGTTTGATGGATGATTTGGTAGCATGTCGTAGTAGATATCTTATTTGGGGAAAGATTGATGATATGCATGTGCCTACAATAATCAGGCGACCGGACGATATTTGGAAACCGTTTACTGGAGAAAGTGATTTTAATTATATCGCACAGTGGAACTTTTTCAATAAATCAACTCCTGAGCAAAAATTGGAATGTCTGAAAACTGTTCTGTCCCAGGGATGTATGCTTTACGAAAATTTTTTATTTTGTTTGTCACAAATGGGCGATGACCAGAGAGAGGTAATTTTTGAAAAGTATGCTCTAAAAATTTTGATGTATTTCCTGGATTGGCCGTTTCAGTGTCAGTTCTTAGATGCCGCAAGGCAATTGTTGCCATATTTGAATAGAATGGATTTTCAGAAAGTATTATATGCAATCCTCTACGAACGAATCATGCTAGGTTGGAAGGATTTTGATTATATAAGTCTCCTGAAAGAATTTTGGTCCCAAAGTCCAACAATATTAAAACAACAAATTGAGACGCACTTTATGTATGAAAATCTTACATTTACCTTAAATTACTCTGGCAGTAATAATTTTCCACTTGAGATAGTCGACGATAATGGTAATCTAACTCGTTTTGCATTTGGCTTTCGGGGAATACGATATTTTTTATTTAAAAAACAAAAGAGTTCTCTTGGTATGTTTACTGATAGATTATTCAATTTTAGTATAAAGGATGGGTACCAATTTGGTAGCTTATTTTATGTCATTCAGTTGCGTAGAGTAAATTCTGAGCAGGGAATTCAAACCCAGATAAAGCAGTGGAAAAATGATTTTATTTCAACTTTAGGAGGTCTCTTCCATCGCAGCCACTGATCCACGTAGATTTCGCGTTAAAGAGATAACAAAATGCCCTTTTTTTGCACACTGCATGACTTAAAATGTTCATTTTCTTTCGAATGAAACATATACGAATGAAATATTTTCAATTATTTCGCATATTTCAAGGTCTCCAAGACAAAAGTCATAATTCATTTTAAATTGCTTCGCTGTATAGTAAGTGAACCATAGCTCAAACTTTTAATGTGATGTCTTAGGTATGCAGTTTCCAACCTGGAATGGTACCAGCTTTTGCAAGGAGAGGAACCACAGTTTTAACAAACAACAATTTTTTATTTCACAGTATAGAATAGAAATTGCGTAATTAATGTTTGTCATGAAATTAATAATATTTATTTATTTATATCTAAAAATAATCTTAAGCATGTTTAAATGCATTTGCAGTTCATATCAATCTATTTTTATGAATATTTTTTGTTTAATGATTAAAGTTTCAATTGGTTAAAAAGGAAACTCTTATTACTGTTAAGATTAAGATGTTGATACAAATTGAATAGTCATGAAAATTAATTCAATTTCAAGTTTAATTCAGTGATGAAAAAATCTTAGTGAAGAATGCGAAGCTTTATTTTGCAAAGCAATGGATGTGCTTCTAAAGTTTGTAATGATTTCTCTGCGTGAAACCAGCTGCTCGGCTCTGTCTGAATTGAAAACCAAACATCGACCCAGAGTATTTGTTAAAACATGTACGACGGGAACATTTTATATCGTCCTCAAGATTTGACAAAGTTTTTGTGTCAATAAACAACAACAATCCTCTAGTTATATTTTGATTTAATAGACGGAGTTGGTTTAATTTTTTAAAAGGAATGTAATATAAAATAAATTAGTATGCATGTATTTATATGATGGTATAGATAAATGATGTTACTATTTTATTAGTTATAGCTTCCACTTTTTTTGTAATAAAATTTTAATTTTTTTTAAAAAAATAACTATTATGATATCGATTATTAATAAATGGTAAAGATAAATGGAAAAAAAAGATTATGAATGATGTAATAATCATATAAGAAAAAGAAAATGTACATTATAACAAACACATAATGTGGATTATATTTAATAAATATATAATAATGTGTAAATTATTTCGTGAATCGAATTTATTTTATATATATATTTTTCTATAAATTTTAATTATTTTTATTTTGTGTACTTCTTATTTTAATTCTTTCGTTACAACATTGCATAAAACAAATTGAGTTACACTTCTCATTGCAAGCAATTTGGAACCGTGAAGAGGGAAGAATAAAATGAATAATTGCATACAGTGCATTCCGAGTGCATAAACAATGAATGCTGATAGTATTCGTGCATTGATCATCGAAATCTAAAGACGCCTCACCATCAAAGAGTACATAGCTGAATTACACAAAAAATCATTAGGTATGTTTAAGAGAATAAAATTTATGATAATAACGTAAAACTTGAATACAAATTTACATATAAAGTTATAAAAGTAGAAAAACATAATTAGCGTACGGTTTAATAGGGCAGGAAGTATTTGTAAAAAGTACTCAGTCTCAAATGTTTAAACCACCCTTTTTTTAAGTCGTATGATATCTTTTACTTGAAATACTTACTTCGACCCTGCGTTGTATGGATTACACCAAATTTAATGTCTCTGACGTAGAAAAGAAATCTCTTTCTTATTTTAGAGAGTTTATCAATTCGAGTGTGTTGACAATGGGCCTAGTACAATAATTCTGATGGAGAATTTCCCAGATATAATGAATAAAGATGATGTCTTGTGACTGAAAAGAAATTTTCATTCATTTTGGGATGATATATAAGTTCCATAGCCGCATATTTAAGATTGCATGAATGGCATCATCATAAATAAAAACGTAATGAAATTTACAATTGCTTGAACCTTTTTCACTATTAGAAGTACATCCTTAGTCATTAACTGTATGCCCCAGAAAATCTATTGTGTCTTTACCAAAGTCACATTTGGACTCATTCAACACGATACCATAATTTTTAAATCGAGTGAAAATTTCTTCTTCCATTTTGCTCTATATGATTTTCACTGGCAATTAGGATGTCATCCAAGTAAGGGAAACAATAATCCAGTCCTCACAAAACCTCATTAATGAACCTTTGGAAAGTCTGCGAGGCAGAGCAAAGACCAAAGTTTAAAAATGGAAATTCAAAAAGTCCGAAAGGGGTAATAATGGCTGCCTTGGGTATATCTGGAGGGTGCACAGGTATTTGGTGATAAGCACGTACCAAATCTATTTTATAATACCTTCTTTCCTTTTAACATATACATGTAATCTTGAATGTGAGGGATAGGGTATTTGTCGGGTATTGTGATACGATTTAAAGCCCTGAAATCTCCCGTAGGTCTCCAAACTGATGATCCTTTTGGAACCATATGCAAGAGCCTTGACCAATTACTTTCCAATGGTCTGCAAATACCTCTCTCCATCATATACTCGAATTCTTGTTTTGCGATTTTCAATTGAGCCGGATTTAATCGACGAGCTTTTGCTCCAAAGAGGGGCTCCAACAGTAGGGATGAAATGTACAGTATCGTGCTGAATTGTATTCTTAGGGGAAACGTTCAACTGTGTAATCTCTTTAAATTTACGCAAAAGATCCAAGTATTCGAAATTCCCGACCATGGTTTTTATTACCAGGACATTACTTAAAGTAGTTTTGCCCCTAGCCTTTAAATCAGTTAAGGGATCAACCAAACAGCGTTTTCGCAAATCAACCAGTAAGCCAAAATATTCTAAAAAGTCCTCACCGATAATTGGCTTAGTAACCTCAGAGACAATGAAAGGCCATTGAAAATGACGTCTTAATCCAAAATCAAGTGTCAGTAACTTAGAACCGAAAGTTGCAATTTTAGAACCATGAGCTGCATATAAAAAGAAATCAGTTTTCCCATTACCTTTAGTTATATACGATTTAGGATAACAGGAAACATCACTACCTTTAATAGCATCACTACCAACAATAAAACTGGTATGTTTGTTTACATCTTTAACAAAAAGCCTGCGACTTTCACCTCTCAAAACAGAAGTCGTCGCTACTACTGTGAGTGATTCGAGTTTTTTTGTTCAAATGCACAAGGAGGTATGCAATGTTTTGCCTTTTCCCGATTCCTAAAATGGTACCAGCACTGCCCAACCTCTCCGTTTTTAGCACTAGTTCTAGATACTGATGTACTTCGTCTACGTTGTGGTTTCGGAGATGCATATCTTGAACCCGACCTAACCAATCTCGAGAGTTCATCTAACTGTTGTTGCATCTTAAAGAATTGCTCATCTCGACGACTAAAGTGACCATTACTCGAATTACCATCAGAAACAGAGTTTATACTGCCCTGCGAAAACTCAATGATTTTGTCTGCCATTTCCGCTAAATTGTTAAGGGTCTCCGATCTAACAGCTAAAACGGCTTGAACTTGCGATGGTAAACGCCTCATCCAGATATTCTTAAGAAAGGATTCGTCTACGTGGTTTTCACTAAACTCGCGCATTTGTCTCAGCAATAAACAAGGGATCTATTGCTTAATTCGAAATCCTAAATTAGAGTTTTATCTTTTCGGTGTTGCGATAAATGAAACTGCTCTAGTTAGCGGTTTTTTAGCGCTGTATATGGACACGGGGGCGGTTCACACACTATATCCATAGCATGCGACAGAGTTTCAGGGTCCAATAATGCAACCAAATGATCAAATTTCGTTTGCTCGACCGTAATTCCAGCTAACCTAAAACAAGCTTCAAGCTGCATAAAAAATAGCTTTACATTGCGAGGCCAAAAACTAGGAACCTTAACAGTAACTCTGTGCCAACCATTATTTGAACCCACAGATCTTCAACTTTTAATATCTGTTCCCTCTTAACCTTCAAGTGATATCTCAATCTGAGCAAGTGTGAGAATGAGTACGCGATCGTGAAGTTTATTGGTGCAAGAGGAGTGAGTGAGAATGTAAAGACTACTGGCGCAAGATCCAGATGTGGCTAAATCGACATCTCAAAGCGGCCATAAAAAGTAAAAAAAATTTCCGAACAATTTCTTGCCTCAGAAGTTGAAATCATAAATAGGAACGTTACCAATTCACCGTTCTCGGGGAGTTTCCGCCTGTCTACATATCTTTGCAACTTGCTTCAATGCTCCAAAGCGTGAGGGTAAGTGCCTCAGCATCTGATTAGCCTTTCCAGGAGTCGCAAACACTTGTTCATTCGTCGGGTCACTTGCTTATGAGGAAGGGAAGTGAATGAAACCATCTGTTTCTCATTATATCCCTTCAGAAGGTGTAGGCTAGATAAACAACTGTGGAAAACTAAACGACACGAGATACAAAGGCAAATAACTGTTAGTTTATTTTAAACGTAACAAGCATAACTTTAAAGGTTACGACTTAACCTTCACAACTTTAAAACTCGACCTTCACTGGTCTTGAATCTGCGAAGCAAGTTTGCCGAGAAAAGATCGTTCCCTTTTATTTCCTTAAATCGGCTTAAAGCTCCGCTGTCAAAAATGACGTAAGAAGCCGCCACAAACATTGTTTCCTTTTGGTTAGGGAAATTTTTCCCTTCTGCCCTCTCGAGAATAGCGCCATCCTGTGGTTTACCTTTAACAGCATTGGGAGCCATCCTGTCTCTAACCTTCTCTGAAAACTCTCTCTTCATCATCAATTAAGCATCCATGTTTTAAGTACTTCTGCCGGGGACATTTTGCGTGTTATTTATCGACTTTCTAAACCATAAACTGAACTGTGTGGTAAGCGGCATGTTTCTTAGTAATTTCATTCATTTCGAACAATTTGTTGCTTTTTGTTCACGACTAAAAGAAGCGAAAAACAGCTGAGAAATTTTGAATAACAATGGCCATCTGTTGAACATTCATTACATTTCACCTTTAAATATACGCTTAGATTTATCTTTTTTAAAAAAATTAAGGGACTTTGAAATATTATTGAAACTATACAAATGAATAAAAATGCATGTATAGAAATCGATTCGCGTGAAATATTATTATGTTGATAAAATGTGTCATTAGACACCACAGGATTTTATTGTATTCGTCAACGAAAAAATGACGCCACTGACCACTTTTCAAAATAATGTGTTAAATGCACGTGACTTGTTTATTATCATGTTACGGCATAAATAAATAAATTTTGCTTAAAATATAATCAATTTATTAATTTAGAAGGAGACTACTTTGATATTTTTGTTTGCTTTTTTTTATATACTTGAAAATTAAATACTTATTTATAAAAAATTTAATACTTGACACAGAAATATTCTTTTATTTTATTATGTTTTCTATTCTTTATTTAATTGTCTTTTTACCTTTTAAATACGGGGTAGAAAGTATTAACAGGAAATTATAATATAAATTAAAAAAGGAAAACAGTTCCGATCTTAACAGTTAAAGCCATAAAATATGGATTACTAAATATAATCATAAAAAGATTCTTTAAAATAATGAGTAAGCTACCAACAAAGAAAATTAAAAAAAAGTATAATTATTATCTACACTTATATATTTACAAGACAGCTATAATAATGAAGACGTATTCTATAAATTTTTCTGAGCTTAAAGGAGGGAGGGGAATCATTAAAGCATTAAATTGGTAAAGCTATAAATGATTTGATAATCGATTAAAAATCCAATGAGACATATCAATATTTAATAAATTTTCGTATGAGTCTACTTGATCATTCAAATTATTTTTAAATACATAGCATTTAAACGAATTTAGTTTAGTAGATTATCACATAAGGTTTTCATTTCTTTCTTTTTAAGTCATAAGCCATTATTATGAAATGAAATAAAATTAACAAAGTATACATTGAAGATTTGAACAAGGAATACAAAAGAACGGATCAATAATCAAAATTGGTTCTTTTTCCTCGAACTGAAGTAGGAATCATTTACAGTACAAACGGAATGGTTTCTACTTACATATTCATATAAGGTATATAAAACATCTTCCAAGTTTAAAATTTAAACAAGTTATATTTCCATTTGATATTTTTGCTTTTTTCACTTTAATGAGAAAGAGACAGCTTAAAATTATATACGTATTTTATGTTGTTATGAAAATGTTTGTCCCGAATAATAATAAATCTGGTCTGAACACTAATTTAACCTGCATGCAATTAATTTAAATTCCCTGAACAGGAGACACAATTAATAAAATAAACTGAAGCATTTCTTAAATTTACTGACCTGTAAACTTTTTTTCAGAAGTCACTTTCCTGTTTTTAATATTAGTATTTCAAAGTGGCGAATCCTACTTTTTATGATTTTACTTGAACAATAATGTATTATTTTTAACGAATCTCTTTATTTTATTTTCTGCTCTACGAATGTCAAACTTTTGCATCAATATAGTAATTTTTAAAACATTATTTTTATGAGAAATGTATAAAAATCAATGTTGTTTTTGTGCATTAGCATTAAAATATATGAATTTTAGTTCGTGTTTTGTTATTAATTTCAATGTAAGTTTCATTCAAATATTAATGAATTATTTTCGAATTAATATTACTGAATTTGTTCTGAAATAATGAATAATTTGAAGAAAATAATTACTGTAAATCTAATTTAAGAAATAATTGTGATATATATATATATATATCTTAAAAAGAAAATAACGCAACAAGAAGGAATTTCTCAATTGTAATGAAATCTCGTATGCAAAGACATTTAGACCAAACATGATAAAGATTAAAATTAAGAGTCCAATGAATAAATAGCTTTAACTACAGCACATCGGAACTGCGTATTCAGCAGGTGTCTATAAGAAGCGATACTCAATCTAAAGGTACATTTTCTGTTGCATTGCGACTCTGTAAACCTTTTAAACACAAATTAAATGCCACGCTTTAGGATTCCAGCTCATTCCAAGGAACAGTCGGAGTTTGAAAGATGTCGTATCATTGGATTGAAGAAGATGGTTGGGACTTTCGGAGAATCGCTCGTCATACGGGTCGAAGCGATGCTGTGATTAGAAGATGCTGGCAAAAATGGGTGAACAATGTCAGATTTTAGCGTCATGATAGTAGCGGTCGACCTGGGGCCACAGCAGATCGGGAGGACAGAGTGATTGTCAGATCAACTGACACAGTGCCTCATTCATCGTTATCAGCCATCAGACTTTACACTGCACACGAGTGTCCACCATGATCTTCACTAAGAGATGAGGGAGCGAAATCTTTGCTGCAGTGAAATCTATGCGACCTTCCCCTTGCACCTGCACACTGTCGAGCCAGATTAAAGTGGTCCTTATCTCGATCACGATGAAATGATACTAAGTTGGGTCAACACTTTATTGAGCTCTTTACTTTATAATTGAGTAGCTCTAAAATAAACCATTTAATTTTTCTGAAATTTTAATCATTTTCAATTCTATACTTAATTTTCCTATCCTTTAATTTTTGACTCCATCGGGTAACTCTTTCTTGGGACATTGCTTTTTTTGTTGTTGTTGTAGAATGTATATATTTGATTATAATAATCAATATTAGCAAAATACTTCAATTTATTTAAATATAATTAATTTATTATAATAAGAGCAGCTCACATAAAAACATATTATTAACAGAGATATTAAGGAGGTAAGATAAATTTTAAGAAATATAAATCTTATGGGTTTCAGACAAATCCTTATAAATTATAACAATTATATTAAGAAAGAGATTAACAATGGCATAGATAATTATACAATACTTTATCTATAAAACTTGGGATACCTTTAGAAGCATTCGTCAAATGTATATATAGCATTAATAAAGGTATCATGAACATTAATTTAAAAATTACTAGTTAATACTAAAATTAGCAATATTAAATTTTCTTGATAAAATCTCATGTAATGGGATATTATTAGTATACGATTATTAAACTTCTAATTAATTATAGCATTATTTTGAGGGAAAATTACAGTTAAATAATAAATAAATATTTTAAAGAATCTATTGCATTTCTTGAAAACAAAATTAGTGAAGAGAAAATTAATAATACCAATAGACTAAGTGCATTTAATAAAATAATTGGTATCGAAATGAATAAAATCAAACATCTACATGTGATACTTAAAAATAAATTTAATTAAAATTCAATTAAATTCCGAACAATTACAAATGGTTATGATACATTACAAAAGGTGGCAGCAATATACTGTCCAACAGCCTAACAGAAACTAAATAACAATTATTAATAATATATATTATTCTGTAATAATATTCTATAATACAGACAATTACTATATATATATATATATATATATATAACACTAATTTTTCTAAAACGATATTATGTATAATAAGTATTGAATGGTAAGAAAAATAAACAAATTAAAGGAATAGCATATGAAGAAACATGCAGTAATAACTTAGCCAACCTGTTTTTACGTTACAATGAACAAGATTAATTAATAAAAATAATTTTAATATATATAAATATATTTATATGAACTAATTGTTTTTAAAAGAAAAAAAAATTCCGTTTAGTGTAATATTACTATTTATCCTAAATGTTTCAATTTACTTCAGAAAATAATAATATTTAATCAGAACATTTAGCCATGAAACTGAAAATAATTGCTAAAAAATTATTATACAGAAATATTTAGGATAATACAGATTAGTTAAAATTCTGAATGCCAGATATATATGGGATGAATATATCTCGATGGGGATATATTGTCTTTCAGCCATATTTGTGGCATAAAGCCCGATTATTCTAAATATTGTGAGTTATTTATTTTTTTAAAATTTTAACAATATCTGAATTTTGTATCCATCTTTTTTAATGTAATTCGCTTTCGCAACTGTAATATATATCAAATCTAATAAAATTTTGATTCGTGTTTTTTAATCAAGATGATATTAAGTTTTGATTTGATAAGGCGTTTTGAGAAAATCAAACGTTGTTTTATTCTTTTAATATGAAGTACAAGAATACACTTAGTTTTAAATCACTCAGATGATCGATTGTAAGTAATCCAAGTTATTTGACTCACTGACTAATAGTACTGTTGAATAACTCTTTGGAGTAATATCTCGAAATTGACGTCTCATCTTCCACATTTTTTGGTGTCGCCCACCCTTGATATGTACACATCATCAGTTTTTTTCTAATATGAAAAGAACATTGTGAAGAGTTCCAATTCTGAATTCAAGCAACAAGTTGTCTGAGGCAGGCTGAACTCACAATATTCTATCTCAACTATTTTAAAAAATTTCAATTTTTTTTGTGTCATAAGAAAATAAAACTGTGAGCAAAAGAACACTGTCCCATTCGGTAAGCAAGAACACTCATACTACGAAATGTAGCACAGGAGCTCGATTTAAAACTGATGCATATGGATAAACTATTACTCTATTCTTTTAGTGGGGGGATTTCCGATCCTTCTGACATTGATTTGGTTCAAACACAGCTCAAGAACCCTCATAAGCGAAACATAAAGTCAATGGCCTTGAACCGGCTGACTCTGCTAAGGGAAGTATTCAGCTTTTCCTTGGAATGGATTTTTTCAGCGAAGCAATAAAGGGTGTGCATATTAGAATAACAAAAAATCTATTCGCTCAAAAAGAGTTTACTTTACAAAATTATTTGTGGAGCGTTGCCGAATATGACTTGGGACAAATCGTCTGCTTGTTTTCGCTTTTCAGTTGATAATTTAAATCAGCATTTGACAACTTTATGGGAAATCGAATCGATCGGACGGGATATAGTGCAGCAAACAAAGCAGGATTCTGGGTTTGTTAAATAATTCGAAAATAATTTAACTTCCACGGATGGTTGTTATGAAACAAAATTACTTTGGAATTTACCTAAGACACAGTTAAGCAATCAATAAGAAGTGAAAAGAAAACAGTTTGATAATATGTCAAAAAAATTAATTAATGATAAATTCTGACTTGAAAGTTATAATAAAATTTTGAGGGAACAACAGAATGTAGTTCCTTATGGAATAAATCGGGTTGCATTAGGTTTACCCTTCAGCCCTTTCACTTTAAATGCAACCATCAAACATCACGTGTCAAAATATAGAGAAAAAACTCCCTTGACCTGCGACATGTGGAATAAGTCTTTTTACGTCGATAACTTATTTTATGAGGTGAAACTCTGTCAAAGAAGCCTATAAATTGTCTTTGGAAGCTGTAAAGATCATGAAAGAAGGTGAGTTTGCTTAACTTGGGAAAATTTGAAACGAATTAACTCGAATTGAAGCAAGAATGGGAAATCAATCCAGCCATGTTTGAAAAAAAGAAATACTCAGCCTCATGTTGAAAAGTTGTTGGATTGATTTGGTACAATAATAGTGACCATTCGGAAACTGAACTACAATTCTTGCGTTTAATCAGTGCAACTACCCGTGCTATCCATTTGAAACTTGTGAATGATTTGATTTCTGAAATCTTTCTTCTCGCATTCAGGAAATTTTTATCTGATAGAGGAATGCATGCTCATTTACTCGGATAATG
>BMAW01019417.1:20695-31226 GCA_019974015.1 Nephila pilipes | reverse complement strand
CCATATGTTTCCAATTTCTTTTAAATAAATAATATGTTTACAGAAAATATTCTCCAAACCACGTGACACATCCCTTGCATCCTCAAAGAACGAACAGGAAAGCTAAAAATAATATTAAATTCACCCGCCCGTCAAGATGAAAAATGGCCTTCAATTTATCCAGAGATGAGTTTTTTATATTAGCTGCCAAACTCTCAATTCGTGTTTAGAAAAATTCTCAGTTGAAAATCTTTTTCGAACTTTTGAAAATATTTTCTTGACTTATGATGATTAATTTTAAAATATGGTGGAAGATGGGAACACTCTTTTGAGAGAAAAAAAAGTTTGAACACAAAATTTACCACTTCATTTCATGTTATAGTCCTTATATATTAATTCTAAAAAGAAACTGCAAATTTTAAGCACACTTTTAGATCGTTTCTGCTGGTTAATCCAATTTTTAATTACATTATTTTGCTTTGAGAATGTTGATTTGTTGCTTGGATTTTCAAAGGAAACTTAAGAAAATAAAAGGATTTTGAGACTAGCTAAGCTAAAATTTTAAGACACTTTTAAAATTTTATTTCAATCTTTATTCACGGCAAAATAAACTGTGTTTTCAAGTTCCATGAGTTATCTTAGATATTTTAATAAAGTACAATCCATTTTTAATATCGATTATGTACAATTTATTTAAATGCTTTCACCTCCCTAATGATTCTCTAAAGAATGTCTTTACTATTTAATAATTTATTTTAAATATTGTATCTTAAAAATATATATGTGATGAACCTATTTTATTGAAATACTTTTTTGCACTTCATTGCTTACAGAGTATATCTTAAAAATTGCTTGATCCCTTGAAAATTGAATAAGAGCATCATTCGAGGAAAACATGTGACGTTGGGCTATTCGCGGTTTCTCTTCACTAACCTTGGGGACTTTTAATTAAGATTGATTGCTTTTGCTAAACAACCTTTGCCCAACCAAAAATGAAACGTGATTACGTAAAGCTGGTAGAAATGAAGTGAATCAGGAGAGTTAGGAAATATATAAACTCAGACTGAGAGTCGCGATAGAGAGGTTGAAGTAGGAGGTTGAACTAGAGGTTGAGAGAGAGGTTGAAGTAGGAGGTTGGAGTAGAGGTTGAGTGATTCGAGAGAGTTATTCCAATGTTCAGCAATTGTTCCAGAGTCGGAGTTGCAGTCGAGGATGGCTTAGTGGTAAGGGTCAGTTAGATTATTCCTGGTAGATTGAGTTAAGACAGTAAGGACCTTGTCCGCACGCGGGAGAGTATTTATAATTGTTGTTATATTAACAAGCAATTAATAAATTGTGTATTTATTATTCTAACGTCTCTTTGATCAACTTATTGATTCTAAGTGTTTAAACATTGAGTTTAGCTATGGCACAAGAGGCAATCCGGAATGGGCAGCAGTCACAAACATCCCTGTATTTGTTTTTTAATTCGTGATTTTTCGATACTAATATATTAATTTATATAAAGCTAACTGTTGCATTTTAAAATATATTTACTTTCCAGCATTTTATATTATTTTAAGTCAAGAATGAATAAAATTTAATTCAGAAATAATTAACGTATAGATTTTCTTTCACTTTGCTGAAACGGAAGAATCAGTCTGGATTCCAAATACATGCATGGGGAAATAAAATACCGAATTTAGTACTCTTTCTTTTTATAGTATTTATATTTTAAAATTATTCATAGAACATAGGTTGTTTGTGCGCCTAATAATGACATTTTAATCATTTTATTGAACTATAAAAGTATTATTTTGATCACAAAGGTGTTATCCTTTTGTGTAGAATATGAACATGATGTTTCAGATATATTTGCATTGAGGTTTAGTTTTCAAAATAATATTCCATAAATATACAAAATATTCTACTCCTCATATAGAAAATAATAAAATAACTTTTTGAATGATATCTTTATGCATTTTTGTTTTGAAAAAATTACAGAATTTTATAATTTTGAAAATGTAATTTTTTTTCTTATAAAAATGTTACTTCATTTAGGCATAAATTAGAGAAAAAAAAATTGGTTCACTGTAAGCATAAGTACCCGTAACAGAAGCAGATGAAATTGGAAACTATGTGAATTAATAGTTTTATTTTTCTTTCTAAATGCAAATATATCTCACGAATCCTGTCCCTATTCAAATAAGAGGGGAAACATTTTTGTCGAAAAAAAGCACTTTTACAGAATGATTATTAAGTATCATTTTATTAGGAACACACACACACAATCTAATAATAATATGAAAAGATATATATTCCAAAATCAAGGATTCATATATATGGTTTCAGCGTTGGACGTTTCCTCCAAGGTATCGGGGGATGTTATAAACCACGTGAACTGTAGACAGGGAAGGAGAGAGTTGGTCTTGGATGCCGTTGCTATTTCGAACCCTGGACCAGTGGGTCGAAGAATGCGCTCTTCCAACTTGGCTGAAAGACGTCTCATTTGGCATAGTTTTAAGTAGGGTGTTCTTAACTTTTGGCACTGTTATAAAAGAGAGTCACTACATACTCCCGCTCCAGTATCATTGTGATAATACAAAGAGAAACATTAGTATTTTTGTACAGAAAGTTGCATTTTGATTTTTCAGCCATTACTGCAATTAATATACATCCCCTTCCTGTTGAATTGTGAGTTTTGTTTGGGACAGTTTCCATTTGAGTCATCGGCTGTCTCGTTTTGAGTGACGGGTCGTGTTGATTCGAGCTCCATAGCCGGAATATCACTACTTATGATTTTTGAGTGCGTTACAGAGACAAGAGTTTTTGCTTCGTTGGCATATCAGCCTATAGGCTGTGCTGCCATGTAGTGTTCAAGTCCTGGGGCACCCCTTGGTCCAGAACAAAACATCGAGGGATGTTTTTCGACCCCGTGGAGATTGATAAAAATTACATGTTTTCACATAAAATACATAATTTCTCTCAAATCTTTGTTTGGAATTATGAAGAAGAAGAAGAAGAAGAAAAAAGAAAAAGAAAAGATGAAGATAGAATTTTTCTTTACATTTTTTGATGTACCCAGCTGTTTCTCATTCATATTTCAAAATGTAATATATGAAGTACAACAAAAACATAGAATTCTTGTTTGGGATCGTAGTAAATTGAAATTTACAAAACGTTTAGAAAAATCTGCCTCTCAAAACATGTCAACCTGAGCGATATTTCCATGCAAAATTCCTTTTTGTATAAACAGATATATGAGATAAATCTGCAAAGAATTATATTTCTTTTGTTTGATGAGAATAATTTAGTCGTGATTAGTTTGCAGAGAGAGTTTCATTTCTTTTTATAAACAACATAACTAAAGCACTGAAATAACGTCCGAAAGAACTTTCAATTCTATTTTATACGTTTTCCTTCAAAAGACGTAATGAAAAATTTTCATTTTTAAATTTAATCAAAATGCAAATTTCATATTATTGTTTGAACAAATTAAATAAATAAAATGAAAAGGAAATAAAGTTATACAGTGCTTTATTCGGTAAATAGGAAAATTGTACCTGGTTTTGTTGCACTAAGCATCCAGAAAAAACGGTATCTTGCATGAAATATCTTTTTTTTTCTTTCCGGAATTCTTATCATACAACTGAAGCATTTTAAAGAACTATTATACGTATAAGGAAAACTTAAAAGTATTGCTATCAGATAGCTTTGAAGATTCGATTTCTGAAATTTAAAACTCATGTAATGTTCTACTTTAGCGTATTGCTTGGTGCGATTTTTAAAACGGTGCCAAAATGGCGCCAACATTTATTGCAAAATCGAAGTCTATTCAATAGGAAAATAGAATAGCATTTTGTCCGTCAACCTAAAAAAGTGAAAAGTGACGTTTTGAAGACAGCATTTCAATATAATGATGTCGGAATGACAATTTCTCCATCATCGCAATCGTAAACTAGTACTATAAGAAATTTAAAGTCAATTCTTACTTAGGTTCAACAAAGAAATTTTTTATTTTAGTTACTTTTTATTAAATAATTATTATTATTATAAATATGTATATACATATGACAGAATCACAGTATTAATTGGCAAAAGAAAATTTTTTTCCAGCGATCTGCACGCTTTGTCACTGACGGTATTTATTCCTAAATTTGTATCCTGCGAAATATCTTATAGAAGAGAAATTTTTTCCTCCCATATAAACCTAAAACTAATTATTTGAAAATCAAATAAAAAAATTTTACGCTTCGACGAGATTCGATCCGAAGGCATGAAGATTCTACGCCAACATTCTACCAAATTTGCCATTGATAGACAAATAACATAGTAGAAGCATTGAGTCGTTTCTTAATTCATCCGGTAAATTAAATGGTTGGAATGCACTTTAGCCCAACCACCTTTAGCTACAGGAATTATTTGGCGGTATTTTGCCAAATAGGGCTACCCTGGTCCAGTTCGCAGACTTAACGTTCAACCAAAAAAAATAGCCAAGTTTGAAAATTTTTGAAATTGTGCCAAGAGGTTGGGGTAACCTGCATTTTCACCAATTAAATTTAATTAAATGAATTATAATTTGAAATATCTAATGTCATCCATTAATATTTAAAAAATGTATTTGAACTTGAGTGCATGAATAAAAAATATTTTATTAACGATTGAAAATTTGAACAAGATATATATAGGGAGAGTGTGAGCTAATTGTAGGAATTTAAAAAAGGATAGAAAAGAGTCATTGACCTTAAACGGTGACGACAGGTGTTTTCGGCTTGGTAAAGACGAAATTGAAATGCAGTTTAAGCAACCTGATTTTGCAAAGAATGTTAGATTGACGACCACGTGCATCGTATTAACCAATGAAACTCGTTATATTCAAACCAGAAATAACTTCTCTACCAATCTTTTTACGCTGATTTTTCCTCATTTCGGTAACATCATTTGAAAATTCGGCAAGGTCATGAAACGATGAAAATGATATTCCGCCTAGGCAGTGGGATTTTGTAATGGATGTTTGACTACCAACCATGGTTTTCAAAAAAAAAAATGCCGATCAAGTGTCCGATGAAGGTTCGGGTTCAGCGTTAAAAGGTCAAGGCGAGAAACGGGTTCGTACTTATAGCTAGTTTACCAGGAAAACAACTTTAGATTTTATGACCTTCAGTTTTAATTTAGCGTTGCCACAACTTAATAATATATAACAAACAAAATATTCTTCACCACCAAGCAGTGCGTTAAATTAAGATCCACCCAAAAATTGTTACGTAAAAAGTTTAGTTTGAAGAAGGAATTATTTTCTGTATTTTGTTCTGATTTAGTCAGAGGAAGATTAAAATTTCGAATATTGCGGTAAACCTTTGCTTGTCTGATTCAGAAAGCGTTTGAAAGTTTTTTATGCATGAAAAATAATAAAAAAGGATAAGTTTGAATACTCACCTAATTTTCAGTTTTGTTTTATTTTTAAAACCATATATGTGATATTACAATTGATTAAACTCGCTTCGTATGAAATCAAGTTTATTTATAAATACAAGAATTCAGAATATATATATATAAAAACCAAGAAAAATTCGGAACTTAACTAAATTTTTTAGAATTACCTAGAAATATGTGCAAAATACTCTTATTTTAATATTAATATAAACATAGTTCATTTTTATAATTTAATGTGTGAAAGGAAATATAATTTTCAAAGTTAATTAATTCTAAACATTTTTATATGATACTAGCTGATACCCGCCCGCTTTACTGGACAGACAATAATATAATATTTTTGGAACCTATACGTAAAATATCAAGAAAATTTTCAATTTTTAATACGTTAATGATAATCTAAATTTAAAATTTTAAGAAATTGATTGTCTGTAATAATGGTTATCCAAGACTTTCAAATATATGAGAAAAATAAAAAAATTTAGTAAAAAGTCACCCCATATATATATAATATAGATAAAATTCATTCCACCGTATACATGTTACACCTAGTATTGCCAAAGATGCAACCTTTTGTCAGAAGATTCATCATGTGCTTAGCTTTCAAATGAAATACCCTCGCAATGGCATCGTGTCTGTCATAATTTTTTTGTCCTTGCCTCAAGACATCTTTCATTTCTGACCATTTAAGATTGCAAGTGGCCACAATCTTTTAAAAAAAAAAGTCGTGCAAGTCGGTACGTCCAAAACGTCTTACGTATGTCATAGCCTCTTCAGTTCGTTCATGCTTGTAGAGAGGTATTTTGTCTTGCGTATGCGCTACTCCGTAAGAAGTCGCCCTTTTAGTATTTTTCAAGATCCCGCTAATTTTTGGAGCTAAACTACACTTTCACCAACCGTGGGATTCCAAACTCATTTATTTCTACCGCTAAATATGTACGTTTCCTGTTTTCGACATGCACGAAATTTCACATAAAGAGCCCCTTCTCCAAAATCTTGCCAATCCTCCATCAGCGCTTCAATATAAAATTATTCGGTATTTTTCCATTTCGCATGCGCAAATCTCACCAAGTAAACTTAATTGGTGATAATACACAGTATACATATAAAAAAAATATATTCCGTTTGGCGTCGGTCATATCATTTTTGGCGATAAAGTCGCCAAAAATGACATAACCGACGGATAAGAGTGAATTAACGGATGAAAATGACATTTTGATCAGACTTCCGTAAAATCCATTCTTAGTGAGCGTCTACATCGCAAAATGAGTAACTATGCTAAATTTCAAGTCAATCGGTTGAATAGTCTTTGAGATCTCGTGATGAGTCAGTCAGAGGTGTTTCGCTTATATATAGATAGATTAAAGACCTCAGGAATTAATTTGAAGAAGTTCACATTTCATTTCTTTTACTAAAATACTTTAACATTAAGGGCAATAGGACATGGGGGAGGGATAAATATAGAAAAAAAAGTTTCTTTTCTTTCTGTGATGTTTATGATTTAAAATTTAATCGTAGAGCTTAGGATTTTTTACTGCGTAAAAATATATTAATCATTTTCTGAACCATAAAAGTATTTTTTTTTTGTCAAAAAAGTTTTCTTTCCATTTGTGTTGAATATGACGTAATATACGTGATGACTGTTGACAAGAAAAAAAATGTGGAAACCCGACTTATCACTAATAATACAAAAATATATATATCAGGTGTGCTATATATGTATGTTATTCCATAATTCCTCGTATACATGGGTACTTTTAACTAAATAAATTCAACTGCAACAATTCTGAAAACTTATTATTAATAATGTGCATTAAAAACTTTTAATTATTTTTTGCTTAAGCCTTTTTCAGAGTAAAAACATTCACTTAATTTTCTATATATTCAAATATTTATTTTCTTAAATATGTACTTCAAATGATTAGATTTATATTTTAAAAAAAATTCTTAACATTTATTTACAATATTGTCATTTCCATAGAACTTGCTTTGAAAAATGTAAATTCACTTTCACTTTCACTTTACATCTGAAATGATTGAAAAGACAACATATAAAAAAATTCAATTAAAAAGGTCAAGGTCTTGTTTTTAAACTACATTAAATAACTTAAGATAGTGAATCGTATCCCATCTTCCAAATCTTTTTCTCACTGAAGGAGATTTCGATTCCACAAGACGTAACTATTTGTCTTTAATTTAAAACCTTAATTGTAACTCAGAATTTATAACCATCCGTTAAGAAAGTGTAAGGAAATGAATAACGGTAATATATTTAAAGATTGAAAATAATTGCTCTGGAGGAAATTGTGTTGCTTAGCAACGATCAGTAACATATTTCAGGTTAAGATTGCCCTAGTTTTAAAATATGAAATTACGATCCGAATTCTTATGGATCGTTTAAAGCATTTTTTCTAAGGTTTATGGGTGATTCTTACTCAAAATACACATAAAGTAATTTATGTCTTAAAGATTCGTGTATTGCAACTCGAAGTTTATTCTGGTTTTGATATTTTAACATTTTTATATACAACTAACTTTTAAATTTATTTTCTATCTACGAAATTAAAAGCCGAACTTTGCTCAAATAAATTAAAAACGAAATGGTTCGAGCATAATTCAAAAAGTATTTGTATTTGAAAGCATCATTAAAGTAAATTGTTGTTACCATTGGGTGCTGCCATCTGTTAAACGGAGTGAAAAGAATTTGACGTTGATTCAGAATTTAGTCATTTGCTGCCATGTCGAGTGGTTAACGTCATTTTGCGTCAAACTTCACCGTTAGTAAGACCTGGATTCCTCATTATACACCGGAAATCATGAAAAATCAAACGTTTGTTTGCTTCGAGTGAAACTTTTCCAAAGAAGCCAAAGACGGTCTCATCGTCCTGAAAAGTTATGATGAAGACTTTTTGAGGTTCGAATGGCATCATGATGACTAAGAGAATAATGATGTTTACTAAAACGAAATCATTTTCGATGCCACGCACGTTATCTCTTTTAAGACTTATTGAAAGACACTCGCATGTTCATAAAAGTAATAACATAGCTTTTCTTTCCTATTTACTTTTGTTTCAGTGAAGAGAAACTTACTTGAATTTGATTTATCAAGAAAAATAGAAAATTAGTCGAAGTGCCTTCACTACCACATTACCTAGAAGAAAAGATGTTATCCTAAATATTGAAATGAAAACTGAAAATCAAAAGAGAAAACCAAAATTATTTTAAATTCTGAAAGAAGAAAATGTTGTACTAATATCCACATGTTTTTCATTTTTCAACTTCATTACAGTCTTTATAATTTCGGTTGGGAAGAAAAAAGCGGTTGTTTTACCCACAGAGAGGTGCCGTTGGTTATTGTTAGCGAGTCAGGTTCACCAAACTCCTCAGTATAACCACAGATTTGCAAAAAGGAGAAAAATCTCTCTTCAAATTTGTCGTTGTCGGAATATGTATAGCACTCTTTTATAGAGGTTTCACCCTCTTTAAATTACTATAGTAAACTTCAATTATAGAATTAAACAAATTGCGGTAGTAAATTTTGGATTAATTTTACGTCCCCATCTATCACAAGTCCCTTAGATTGAATGACTAACTCATTCAACAATTTAATTGTATCGATTACAGATAGTTTTACTTGAAAAATATGTTTAATTATATTGTTTTTTCATCTTTTTTACGCAGTTCTATAGATTTTTTCTTTTGATGATTTTGGACTTAAATTGTTCTCTTATTTTTAAGTATTTTAATAATAATTTCATTGCTTTATCTTATACACACACACACACACACACACACACACACACACATATATATATATATATATATATATATATATATATATTGTCTCTACAAGTACAATTAAGCATCCTACAGACAATTAAAATGAAAGATATTAAGCGTTTATTCTAACATTTATCAAACCTTCGGAATACATTGCCGAAATGAACAATCCTTTTTGTCATAATCAAATTATTTATTGATTCCAGCAGAGAGAGAGTGTTACGATCTGATGACTTTAGTTCGGCTTCGGCCATTAAGGCCGAAGCGGATGACTTAATGAAAATTATAGCAGAGGTGTGAAGAGAGGAGAAAATAAGATAGACAATTTTCTCTTACCTTGATTTTTATATTGGGGATTTTCCATAAGAGGCGTCATAGAACACGTGGGGTAGGATTAGGGATTCTAGGGAATTCTAATTAAAGAAAAAGAGTCTAGTAGGAATTATTTTGGCAGATTTACGTCCGTTGGAAAGCGGATTAAACAAATCTTATGAGCGCGTGATCTAATAAATAAAAGGATAATTTGGAATGGGATCAGGAAATAAGAATGAAATCTATACTTTTGAATTAGGGAATGGGATAGAATAGAAAATTAAATTATTATTAAGAGAAATTATTAAATCAAAGTTAAATCATTATATATATATATATATATATATATATATATATATATATATATATATATAATCTTCATTTCCATATCTTGTGAAACTTAAAGCTTAACTTTAGCTTCGTATGTCCATAACTGCGTTTTGTTTAAAGTTCATAAAATTTAGTGGCCGTTAATTTAATGAGAAAATTACATTACGAACTTATAAATTACTCTTACGTTAGAAATTAAACGTCACAAAAGAGGGATCGATTTTAAATTCAGAATACTTAAGATTTTAAGAGTAGAGAAAATTTATGTATTTCGACAATAGAAAATTAAGGATATAATTTTAATTCAAATATCTCTTAAACAAAGAATAATAGTAAGGGAGCTTTAAAAGTAATTTACGTAACAAAGTATTATAAGTAGAGTATGCAGAAACAACAATCATTAAATTATGTCTTAAAACATGTTCTCTGTGATATAATGATTTAAATATTGGATCTTTCCCCATAAAAAAAGAAGTATGCGATATACATACCATACGCATATGCACAGGAAATAAATCTAAAAACAAACGAGAAGTATTTGTAAAAAACAACTCATTTTAAAGAGTAATACTTATTTATTTTACAGAAAATTAGAAATTAATTTGAATTCATGTCTTAAAAACTAAATCAATGAAGAGTGAGATCATAATGTTATGAAATAATTGTAACATATTTTTTCGGATTTTGTTACAAACTATATGTAAAAACGTCTTTGAAT
>BMAW01019417.1:0-20685 GCA_019974015.1 Nephila pilipes | reverse complement strand
TTTTTTTTTTTTTTGTTATAGAGTGTATTTAAAATAAAAAATGTTTAATATTGTTATAATGTCTTCATTTTTAATAACTTTTTAAAACCAGAGAAGTAGTTTAAATAACTAAATTTCTATATTATACACTCAAAAAATTTGAAAATTGCACGCCAAGAAAGAGCTTCGGATTAAAATGAAATTTAATATATATAGTGATACCGATGAGAGATTCACTTGATCCCAAAATCATGACCAGTGTACATATACAATGTATGCAATTAGCCAAATACAGTGTTATTCAATAAAGTGTCGAACCGACTCTTGCTGCAATATATTCCTCAACATGTTCTGGCATTGAGGGGATTAAATGTCGAATGTTCTCCTGAGGCAGAAGTATCAGCAAACCTTGAGCAGTCTTCTCTAAATCCTTTACAGAGCGACACGGCAGCAACTGACATTTCAGCTGGTCCCACAAATTCTACATAAGGGACAATTGCGGGAATAGGAGCGGTCGTGGATGTGTCTGAACAGAAAGTCTTAAGCTATTCTGTGTGGGGGGGCCAATATAATTCTGAAAAATTGCCACTGGAAGACCATTTCGGATAAGTCCCACATGGGGTAGAAGAATGTTATCAACATGACGCTGGCCGTTAATGTTATACGAATGACAATTAGAGTGGACCGGCTATCATAGGTTGAAGCAGTGTGTTGAGTTATGGAGTAGGTACCGTTTTCCAGAGACCCTCCATACCTGTAAGCGGTTATCCTTTGTCTCCAAAACGAGCTGCGATCCATAATGAAACACCACGTTTTGTGCAATATATGGCATTTCACTTAAATCTAATTTAGAACCATTGAAGACGGAAAGTCGCCGATGATTCGATATGAAAGCATTACACGAAAAGGGCACTTGGATTGCTGATTAGTTTGTCCAAGGCAACTGGAAATGATCTGTGAAACGATGGGCATCTCTACATTTGATTGTATTGTGGAACAAGTCACTGTGGAATCCTTCAATTCTCTTGCCTCATTGTCTTCCTGGTCGCTCCAGATTAGTTCTTCGCAAGTGGGTACCATTTTGTGTCCTCTGCTTCCAACATGTTTTAGAGCCCTTGTCTCATGATCCTTCCATCCTCTTACCTCGTCGTCTTCCTGGTCGCTCCAGACCAGTTCTCCGCAAGTGGGTACCATCTCATATCCACTGCTCCCAACATGTTTTAAAGTCACTTTCCAAACTATCGACATGGCGAGAAACACGGTGTATTGACAAGCCAGCGGTTATCTGATCCTTTTGATGTTGCTGACCTGAACGATATGTCTTTTCATATATCTACCTATCATTATTGACGTATTGAAGTCCTCCTAAAGTCGAAATGGGATCGTTAAGTTACTGAATTTTTCTCTATGCGCCTGTTTATATAAGACCTACTTCCTGATGGCGGCGCCACAGCAGGTTATATGGGCATGCGCATTGACACCAAACTTGAATCATTTTCTTATCGGACATCATTCAATTACTTTGCAAAGTTTCGCAATTGTAGCTCGCTTCCTTCATGGTGGTCTATTTTCGGTATTTACCAAAATATATATATATATATATCAACTAATCTAAATTTCAAACTACCTTAGATTAGAATTAAAATTTAAAATAAGTACCAAATAGTGAGATACGTCATTTTACTAAGGAGTTGTAATTGTAGAAAACTTTACGAATATCATTTGATATAAGAAATAAAACAGCACCAGATCCTATTTTTTTAACATATAGAATCAATATCTTCAATAATGATATAAATAGAAAGAATTTCTATTTATCAAGAATATATGTGTAACACTTTAGTATACATTCACTTAAAATTAGCTGGTAAACGTGAATCTTTTACACTCGGTAGCACAAATCTTTAAAAGAAATTATACAATATAATTTCAATCAATCCAAGGGAAGTTATACAATATAATGTAAATCTAAGTAAAATGTCAATCAATCCTTTCTTATACTTTTCGTGTTTTTCATTATTAGTAAAAGAAGAAAAAGTATAGTTATTAACTGAGTTATAATATACAGATAATATACAGATAATCAATAAAATAACATTAAGTGTATACATATTGATTCATATGGCATTGATTCTCATTGAATATTAATAAAAAAAATTACATTTTCTAGATTTATTTGAAGTATTTGTACACAGTTACAGAATCCTTCGAAAATAAGGATTAGTTAATACGAAAAAAGAATCAAAAAGAATCTTCTATTTAATTTAAAGATTTCAAAAGATTTTGGCTCGAAATGCAAGGCAAAAAAATGAACTGGAAGTAATTAGCATAATTTAAAACATTGTGGTGAGATGCCAGTATATAACTAAGTAGCTGCTTATAGTACTCCTCTGTGTCAGTTGTACCTAAAATTAAATCCACCGTTCATCCAAATTACGGTTCAAATGATAAATTAATACGCAGAATAATTTCCATCTGGATATCTCGGTTATTTCTTAGTAATAATCAAAACTGTACGATACGTTCACCAGTATAATCAAATATAAATTTATATCAAGAGATGGAATCCAAAAGTACCTCTGTTTGAAGACAGATGGCATCATTAAGGTTCATTGTTATTCCCATTGGGTGATGCCATCTGTTAAACAGAGCCGAAACAAATTTGACATTTATTTATAGGTTAATTTTGATTTGGTAGTCAACTGATGCCAAATCATAATTTGATTTCTGTCTCGTCGAATGGACACCTTCGAAAAGACTTGGATTTATCATTATGTACCGGAAAACAAGCAACAATCAAAAGGCTGGGTTGCTTCCGGTGAATCTGTTCTAAAGAAGACGAGGTTGATCTCATTGTCTGGAACTGTTATAAAGAAGAACCATTGATATACCAAAGGGTTTATGATCATGAATACGAGTAACTGAGACTTAGACAAATGTCTGGTGTACTATAATGCCGCCAAATCAAAATTTGATTGCGGCGGGGTGATGTTGTTACCTTCGATTAGACCTGAATTCTTGAAACGTCAGAAACCAAGCAACAACCGAAACAATGGGTTGCTTCTGGTGAATTTACTCCATGAAAGGCGAAGTTGGTCTCTCTGGCCGTATATGTTATGACAAAGAAGGTTTGAGGTTTGAAAGGCATCAAGATACAAGTAACAGAGACTTAGACAGCTGCCATGATGCTTACTAATAACAAATCATTTTCGATGCAACGAGTGGCCTCTCTTGGATATTCTAAAGACCTATTGAAAAACCTTCGTAAAATCTCTGGAGATCTATGCCTTAGGAAGAAGATATGTGTAACCTTATAAGAGAGTATACTAGTTAAAGAAATTAATAAGGATTTGAAGCGTACAGTGTCGTCAAAATAATGAGACAACGCTAATAGCCTCTGCTATTCTCATGACAGATGGAGAAATTAGATATCATACATAATGGTTCAAAAGAAACTAAATTCCAATATCCATACACAGGTTCTCATTAAAGGAATTTCCACGGTTTATCTAAAAGAAAATTTTCTTTTTATTTTCTTATCCCTAATTTTTTCCCAACTCAAATTAAGCCTAAATTTACATTTCGCGATATTCCGTCTATCAGCCATTTTGATTTCGTGAACGTAATGTTAGTCCTATGGAATTTCTATTATCGTTCTCAAATTTAATTTATCAATTTGAATACAAAACATGCATCCGAAAGAGCAAGAAATAATGATGATTTCAATCGAGTTACTTTTCTTATCCGAATTTTAAACGTATTTTTATATCTATTTAAATGATTCATTGTGGGTGGTACTCTAAAACAGTTTCAATTTAGGGGAAAACATGTAATTCCAGAGAAAACACTTCTATAATATATTTAACTCTTTCGGATGAACTTTTTTACGTTCAAACAGATAAAATGATATTTATGTGAGGATGGCAGGAGAAATTCAATAGGATTAACATTGCATTCACTCAAT
The DNA here is from genome assembly GCA_019974015.1 of Nephila pilipes. Classification (NCBI taxonomy): domain Eukaryota; kingdom Metazoa; phylum Arthropoda; class Arachnida; order Araneae; family Nephilidae; genus Nephila; species Nephila pilipes. Next base: position 16,742 of record BMAW01019417.1, on the reverse strand, counting down.
CAAAATGACCGGTAGATGACAGTCTTAAGCATTTGAGGGTTACGGGTGATGTTAAAAACTGGTTCCCTAATTTTAATTTAGTGTCAGAGAATAACATTAAACCATTTAACACTTCCTACGTCATTGCTCATAGATTTTTACACCAATCAACACATATTTTTTTCAAAAAAAAATACAAATATCGACAAAAGTGATATATTATAATTAAAAAAAAGAATTATACTAAATACTTTTACGAAAAATTGTTTGTCGTAAGGTAGCAAAAATATTTGTTGTTAGGATTAATAATATTATGAAACCCTTATGTTCGAAACTTTATGAAATTTCCCCCCATAGTTCAGATAACATTTAACAAAAACAAAAGGAAGATTCTGAAATCGATAGGCTTTAAGAGGCCAAGTATTAACTTGTTATAACTGAGTATCGATCAATTTATCACGTAGTTTTTTAAAACTGGGGAAAACCAATTATGATTCTCTTGTTTGAAGTAATCAAGTAAAGTACATTCTAACGAGTTTTTTCAAAAAAAAAGAAGGAAATGATCATCGTATTCTAATGAAATATGCTTAATTAGACCAAATTATGGCACCCGTATAGCATAATTAGATCATTCTATGATTAATTCTGCAAAAAAAATGGATTTCGTAGAGAAAAAATTCTGTTTTGAGAGTTAACAAACTATGTTGATTTAATTGAGGAATTCACTAGCTTATAATTATTTGATGAATTATCTTTGATTGATAAATTCATTCAGATAATATATTGCTCTCTCTTTTAACATACAATGTAATATTTGTCACTCGAAATTACACTGTTGGCCATTAAAATTACACCTGAGAGGAATTATCTGAAGAAGGTCAAAATCACATGAAAGGAAGAAGAGGTTAATATATGCAAATGATTAGTATTTCAGCTTAATTATACGGTGTAACAAGGAGAAACGACATCTGAAGCACTGCATAAAAGAAAAGTTGTATAGTGGATCTTTCAATCGGAAATCTCTTAGTAAGGTCGGAGTTTGCTCAAAATATTCTGTTATGCCACAAAATGCTTACCAGTAAGTGTCAGAATTCGATAGAGTCATTATCAATGCGTATCGAGAGTGTGGATTATCGTTGCGTGATATTGCCTGTCGAACTGGTCCAAATCAAGCCACCGTCAAGTGAATATGGAATCAATGGGTTGCTAAGGGTCATACTGAACAACATGCAGGATCGACCTTGGCAAACCGTACAACCACATCACGGACCATTAGTCAGGAAATTGACATGTTTGCAGCACGCCCATTTTCCTCTCGTAGAGTGCGATGACTTTTGGAGCAGCGTGGACTGTCAGCACGGCAACCATTACTTCGGCTACCCATGGCGAAGCAGCATAGATAGAGACAGCGACTCTGGTACCATCTCTACAGTATACATGAGAGGCAGAATGTCGTCTCTTCAAGCGAGTCCCTGCTTGCATTCCATATTGGTATAGGAGCCCTGCCACTAATGTGATGGTATGGGAAGCCATTGGGTACACAACACGCACATCTCTAGTTCGGATCGAAAGTAATTTTAACACACACATACACACACACATATATAACACATCGATCAATAACTCCCGAGTCTAAAATTGAAAACAACATTTTTTTTGCAAATTTTTTTTTATTCATCAACATAACACCTTTTGTTAATCACCTTTTAGGGTGATACAATCGTTCCAACGCTTTTCCAAATCTTTTTTTTTTTCCCTCCCAATTTTTTTTTTCCTTTTTTTTTTTTTTTTCCGCAAGAAATCTTTTTTGTTGCGAGTAAATAGCGATAAACAGCTTTCTGAATCATCGACTCGTTGCTGTTTTTGTTCCATCGAAAGCAATCACGGCACCCACTTGGAAAAAACCTTTTTCACTTCACTTCAAAAAACCTTTTTCCTGGTCCAATCGACTTAAAATTTTGACACGTTTCAAGCAAAGGTTAGTACTCTAGAAAGACCTGGTTACTGGTTTACTACGAGCGCCATCTCTGGGTTAGTCTCGGGAGTTATTGATCGATGTGTTATACTTATTTTACAGTTGCATATTTGTATAAAGACTAAATATATGTATGTGCAACTGTAAATTCTTTATCTACCAACTTATCTTTGAATTACTTCTATATTTCAATTTCATGAGCGATTCCTCTTAGATATGAACTTACATTGATATGATAGAATTTAAGTTTCTGTGTAATAAGCTAGTTCCATGATATAGTAATTTTCTTCGTACTTAAGTTTTTTCTATAGAAAAAAAATTTTAATTAATATTAGACTAATATTAATATAGATCAAGCTCTTCTACCAACTAGGTGTTGAAGGTATAATTTTTTGTAATAAAAAAGTCTCAGTTGTCTTCCAATAATGCTTTGAAATTTTGGTGATAAGATATTCTTTAATATCGAAGCAAAATAAATTTACCTCTTGAATAACGAGGTCATTTTCTCTGATTTATTTTAGAACGCACTTTCCCTTGTTTTCTTTTACTTACCCTTTTTTACAAATTATTCCAAAGTATATTTTTCTTCATATACAATTCCAAAGATATTTTAATTGCATTGAATTTCTTATATGACAGTAATACATAGAAGTATAATCAATAAATCTCTAAGTAAAATTTTAAGAAAAACTAAATACCAGTCCTGAGATTATAATGATTTAGAATCTTAACACAATTAATTTGATGAAATAAACCGAATTTAAATAATAAATAAATACGGGAAATATAAATTCCATGAAATACAAAGTACAAAAATTATAATTTTTTGTCAAATATATAAAAAATTATTTAATTGAAATTAAAAGAAATATTGGTAAAGTTCAAACAATTTTAACGGAAATTTTCTCAGATATTATTCATTTGAAATATGAAAGTAAGTCTTTTAAAATATTTTTGAGAATTTGTAATGAGATACAAACAGAAATCCTTCAGCTCTCAAAGTGAACGAAATCCTTTTATTCTCTTAATATTTACACGACCAAATATTAAATTCTTACAATGTACTTAAAATTGTTACATTTAATTATTCCTCACCATCCTTGAACGTAAGGATTCTTGCTATTTTTAATCTATTGCTACAAAAATAAGACAACATCTCTTCATTTAAGAATTGCCTATGCAACCGAATCGAAGTATGGAGGTAATACATAATATGGAGGTATATCTCTTCGAATAACGAAAACGCAATTCTCTTACATCTTATGATTCACCGTTTTTCTTGTAAACGATCGCTTCCCTTCTAAAAAGAATATCTGCTTTAAATTTATTACTTTAATTACAGTCCGGCATATTCACTCTCTAAACAAGTGAAAAGATAGCAAGGAAAGAAATGTTGATAAAATACAATTAAATATGCGTGAAAGAGACTCAGTTGCTACGCGACGAGAGGTAATTTATATCTCAAAATGAACTGTTTTCATTTTAAAATATGAATTTATATTCATTGGCGCATGCAGAATTTAAAGCACGTTTCATCTGGCTTTGATTCTGATACATATTACTGAGTATTTTGAAAAATTATCTTATCGGTTGATTGAACATTAACAAATTTGCACGAGATGATAATGAGCTGAAATGGAAAAGTTATGCAATCTTTACTTTTATAACAAAGTATATTTTTAAAACCTTTTATGTATTTCATTTGGTGTGTGTGTGATCAAATTTTCGATCGTTAAATTAACCAATTTCCCATCAAGCTGGAGCTCTGAAACTGTGGGAATCGTTCGTACTCGCCTAACAATGCAATATTTAGACGTTTGCTACAAGTTTTAACTAATATTCTCTTCGATAATGCAGTTTAGCCCAACCACTTGGCGCGATTTCAAAAATTGGCACCAAACTTGGCGATTTTATTTATTTATTTGGCTGAACGTTAAGTCCGTCAGGGTAGCCACATTTGGCAAAATACTGCCAAATAATTCTTGTGGCCAAGGCTAGTTAGGTTAAAGTGCATTCCAACCATTTAATTTACCGGATGAATTAATTAATTTTAGTTAGTTTTAACGTTTTTACAACGTTTTTCTGAATTTCACTTGATGTGTGTGTGAGTGTGTGTGTGTGTTTGTGTCATAAAATTTTCGATCGTTAATTTAACCAACTTCCCATCAAGCTAGAGCTTTGAAATTTTGGGAATCGTTCGTATTCGCCTAACAATGCAATATTTAGACGTTTGCGACAAGTTTTAACTCATATATTTTTTTAAATAATGCAGTTTAGCCCAATCACTTCACGCAATTTGAATAATTGCTAAACTCGGCGAAATTTTTTTTTTTTTTTTGGCTGAATGTTAAGTTCGCTTCGCGGAACAATTTAGGAACATTTGGCAAAATACCACCAAATAATTCCTGTCTCCAAGAGTGGTTTGACTAAACTGTATTCCAACCATTTAATTTACCGGAATAATTAATTTTAGTTAGTTTTAACGTTATGTATTTCACTTGGTGTGTGTCTGTATGTATGTGTATCAGTGTGTCATCAAATTTTCTATCGTTAATTTAACCAACTTCCCATCAAGCTAGAGCTCTGAAATTATGGGAACCGTTCTTACTTACCTAACAATGCAATATTTAGATATTTGCGACCAGTTTTAACTAATATTTCAATAATTTTCTTTATTAAACTTTGCCACCATATAAAAACATTGTTTTTAAAAACGTTGGTTTTTATCTCGAATTATTTAAGGCTCCCGTCTACAGGCTATTTTGATTTATAGAACGTAATGTTTCCCCTATGAAATTTTGCCTACCGTTCTCAAATTTTTAATGTTTGGTCTATTCGAATGCAATAAAGTGAATCTGAAAGAAAGCAAAATAATGAAGGCTTCTGCGGAATCATTTTTTTTCCCTTTGATTTTAGTATATTTTAAAGACCAGAAAAACTTCAAACGAATTAATAAAATAGAGGTAAAAATATTTTTAAAAATCAGACGAAAAATACAATTCCGCACAAATCTTGATTACATTTTGCTTTTTTGGATGAACTTCAATACATTCCGATAGATAAAATAGTAAAGAATAGAGTACGGTATCCGAAATTCCACAGGATTAACATTACCCTCAGGAAATCAAAATGGCAGGTAGATGAGACCCTAAGAACAGCCATAATAAAAATGAAAACTGCATTTGCAACAAAGTGTCATATTAATAAAAAAATAAATATTAAGAATAAATGGAAACATAATACCAAATTAAGTGTCATCTGACTCATTAGAGCTAATCAAAAGACACTTTAAGCAAATATATATGGTATTTGTATGTTCTCATACAATTAACGATAAGAGAGAAATAATTTAAAAATTATTGATTACATTGTTTTTTTTTTCAATAATGGGGATTAAGTTTTTTTATTTTTGAATTTTTGAACTTTACAAATTCGCTATTCAGTTTATGCCTTAAAAATGCTCTCTTAATTTTCTTAATCAAAATGCTTTTTCACTCTTTTATTGATACTATTAGGCTTATATTTTGTCTCATTCACAGCTTAGATAGGATGTTTCTTTATTTTACTTTGCCAAAAATTCTATTCCTTCGTTCATTTCTTGAGGAAGGCTTTTATTTGAAGGAATGTTGAAAAGTTAACAATTCAAAATATTTAAATTAAAATTAAAATTAAGTAACTGCTTCAACATTTTGAAGCAAAACAATCAATAAATAAATTGTTATTAATTATTTATTAAAATTATTTGTTTCTTAATACTTCTCCCTTTTTATTCCCTACTTGGGAATACATAAAAATAATAAAATAAAAAAGTTTTATTTTTTTAAGAATAAATGAATGTAAGGGAAGTCATAAATGAAATTGTTGCAAATATATGTACAATTGTGACGGGGGACCATTCCCGCTTCCCTCTTGTGCCAAAGCTAAACTCATTGTTTAAACACTAAATATCAATAAGTCGATCAAAAAGAAGTTAAAACAATAAATACACAATTTATTAGTTGCTTGCTAATATAATGACAATCATAAATGCTCTCCCGGACGAGGCCTTAACTCGATCTGCCAGTAATAAACTAACTGACTCTTACCACTAAGAGTATCTTGACTTCAAACATACATTAACCAGCCGATAACTAGTAACAATTCCTGACTCTGACTTCAACTCCGACTCTGGAACAATTACTGAACACTAGAATCACTCAATCTCTACTTCAACTACTCTATCTTGACTCTCTGTCTGAGTTTATATATTTCCTAACTCTCCTGCTTCACTTCATTTCTACCTGCTTTACATAATCACGTTTCATTTTTGGTTAGGCAAAGATTGTTTAGCAAAAGCATTCAATCTTAATTAAAAGTCCTCAAGGTTAGTGAAGAGAAAACCGCAAATAGTCCAACGTCACATAATGAGTCAATAATTTAGAGAATATGATCCTTCTGCACCAAAACCTTTTTCAGTCTTCATAAGTACCTGGAAGTCGTGAAACACATAACTATTTAGGTTTGAAGAAAGAAAGACGTTGATTGATCAAGAAAGACGTTGATATCGCCTCAATTGTACCGAAACGTTGTCATTTTATTCTTATCTTGATCCGAGAGAAGAAAGCGACGTCAGTGGTAACCAGGTCTGGACTTAAAAGTTGTTGGGGCAAGGTATGGATCAGACTCCAAGCTTCCGACTATTGATGACAAATTGCCATGTGGTGCTCTTTCTGCTCCTTTGATTAAACTTCTCACAGACCTTCCGCATTTTAGTATCATTGGTCATAATTAAATGCACAGATGTTATCATTCAGTTTAACTTGTTGCAGTAATATTTGAACTGCTTGCCACCTTGCGACGAGGCAGCACTTTAGAAAAACTAATTTCTGCATGCGCGCAGTTATGCGAATTACGAGTATAAGCGCACCTTGCCAAATACTCGCAACTATCAAAATAATGTATCAACAGCAGTAGAGGAAAGGGAGTTCTTGTCTTACTGAGCCGTGTGATATCCTGAAGTTTCTGTCTACTATCCTACTACTATCCTGGATTACCTTCTATCCATCGATGGCCAAAACCTGTTGAACTCGTAATGGATTAGAAGACATCTCGCACTAGTAGATTTGTCATTACCTGGATATTCGAATCTTGGTTGCATTCGTCCAAGGGAATGCTCGACAGTTATTCTTCATCACTATGTTCCAGTCTAGAACCACAACTTCGTGATGCAAGTTAAATCCATCCAGGTATTAATCCTCGGCAATTAATTTTGTAAATATTTCAACTAATCTTATTATTGTTCTATTTGAACGAATAATATCCTCATGCACAATACTAACGCAAATGACAAATGAGTATTAAACTGTCCTAGGACCATTTTTGCAATCTACTCAACTGAGTCGATAGAATCGAGGTATATGCTAAGAGTAATAATTTACCTGTTCACTTTTATTTGCTCATTAGTCCATAAGGTTTCAAAATTTGAACACATATTCTTCTCTGTTTGGGTCAATGTCGGACGCCCAGTATGTTGTTCGTCTTGGAGCATCTTGGAGCCCTTTATCCCTTTCATTACCGTTGAGAGAAAAAAGAAGTGCTTCTCTGGGCCCGAGACTTCTTACCGCGGAGTGTCACGCTGTGCCCAGGCGATTTCAGATATTAAGCCTAGTTCGCGAAAAAAAATCCGCTAAAATCGGTTATTCATTAGAATATTTTGGTTTTAAAATATATTATTTAAAATGCATTATACTTAATATACACGAAAGATGAAAATATTTAATCGAAAATTGTATGATTTTTACCTAAAATTATTACATAAAAAATTATATCTCTTAAGAAAATACAAAATATATTTACAATTGTTACATAAATTTTTATGGTGTAAGGATGTACCATTATAAGGTATATTAAGATATAAGAAATGAATCTTATTTCGCTGTATGGTATTTTAATAAATAAAATTCTTCAATGCATAGTCCAACGTCACATGTCTTACACGCATATTTTGTCAACTTTTGAAGCTTCAAGCAAGATTTTGAGCAAAGGGCACATCTTCTTCGTCCTTTCCCCCCCCCTTTGAATGGCTATGTACAGGTTTGGATTACTTTATCTAACATCACTGTTAGTTCATTCATTAATTCGCTAATCTCAGTATCAGATAAATACTTTCTTTTCGTCATGACTGTCGCTACAAATAAAAACCGATCGAATGAAACGAACAGCTGATAACATCTGCTACCAAAAGTCCTAATCCGCATAAACATCCATAAATTCTCATTCGAACTTCTAAGAAGCAAGCAAGAAAGAAAAAAGCAAACCGAAAGCAAGTGCACCCTTTAAATCATGTTATTACATTTAAAGAGCCGCGTTGCAACACGTGCTTCCAACAATTACCCGCTCCTGATAGCCGGAAATGAAATCCAAGCCCGTATCACAAAGGTCAAATAACCTATCTATATAGATTTTGCGGTACTGTAACGTCATATAGCAACATTAAAGAAATCAAATAAAATGTACTCATCAAGCTTACCTCTATTGATACGTTGGGCAGTAGAAGACACTCACGGAGCGTATTTAATGTGATACGCTGGGGCAGGACAGCAAATATGAACGTATCGCATTTCATACGCTGGGAGTGAACGGGTTATGGCACAATGCTACTGAATGATTCCCTACATTTTCGTTCTCAACGAGAGCACTAATTACATTTTCTTTTTTGGTGAGATCTACACATTCAAATGGTGTTTGCTAGAGAAATCGACATATTTCTCTTAGTTTCCGTCACCCGTCATCCATCCCACAGAAACCGATCTTTGTCCCTTCACTTCTGATATGAAAAAATCAGTTCTAATACTTATTGTATGACCCAGTATAAGTAACATTATTTTGTAGGTTCTATCCATTACATACTTGCTATATTAATAAAAAAATAAATAACGGAATATGTTATTATAATTGACATTAAATGCGTTGAGAAGACTAAAACTTTAATCTTTATTCATTTTGCACTCAAAATGACACAAATTTTGGTAAAATCCTAATTTGGAAAGGCTGCTTGGCACGATTTTTGAAATCGCGCCAAAGTTCAACTTATTTAATAGATTTTGTAGGGTTGCCAGGAGAACTCTGTACGTTTGCCGTATGTAACAAAAACCAACATGGCGACAAAACACCCGAAAAAATGCCACTAAGCTCCCTTAAAATAGTATCTCCCAAATTTCTGTCATCATCTCTTCGCACATAAACTCAAATGAAAATAACCAAATAAAAAATTACTCTACATTTAATTTTTAGAAGCAATTCATACATTGTTTGCAGTATTTTTATAAAATTACCTTTCAAATTAAATCAATAAATTGAATACATATTTGGACGAAAACAACGCGGGTATCTTCAAATGAATTTTAAATAAAACAATAACGTTATAACGGAAGAAATACTGGTTTACGATATATTTCAAAGGAGGTTTCAAGCTATCATCTTCGTTGGAGTTACATACCAAACATTGCTATATACTTCAGATTTATTACTTGTTGGAGCGACTTCACAGGCCATTAAACAACCTCTTTGTAAAAGTTTCGTGTTTTCGCCATATATTCTTCGCGTGAAATCCAATCTGAAAGGAGTTTTATGGCGTTGTAAAACTCGAATATGAACCACACATAGAAAAACATCCTTACTCATAAGTTTAGGAGATGAAAATGCTTTTCTGTGCCATATATCTTCTTATAAAACATTTCGTCTAAGCACATCATACTTTTAACGATTGTGCTCAACAATTTTCGAAACTAGAATTTCAACCATTTTGATAAATAATTTAGCTAAACTATTTGAAAATTACTTACTTAATTACTTATTTAAGTGAAGATTTACTTCACTTAAATAAAAGAGGTAAGGAAAAAAACAATATAATTATTTTATTTCTATTTAAATTAGTTGAATGTAAATATGAAAAGAAGTAATGTTCATACTTTTTTCACTCCAAATCACTATTATATTCTACGTCATTGGCGAACTTTTTTCCCAGCCAAAAAAAGAAAACATGAAATTAGAATAATCATAATAATAAACATATGGAACGTAACAGGTCTCATACAGGAATTTCTGCCATCAATGGTCATGATACTCTACATATATAGTTTTCCTAAGATGCTGGGATTTGTATATGAGCCATAAAAGATTTGAAAAATTTGAAATAGTGTTTTCAGTGGAAGGTAATAAACAATCACAATATCTCCTCCCTCTTTCCTCCCTAAAATACAGTCTTATTTCCGTTAATCTTTATTGTTATATCCCTGAAATCTGACGTCATCTCTCCTCTTAGGAAGGGACTGCATAGGAAGAATTCTAAAAATAAAAAACTAGAGCAAGGAAAAAATTGTCCATATATTAAGTTCTCCCTTTTCTAAAATTTTAAATGGAATAATAAATTTTTAAGAAAAATAATACAACAAGCAAAGAGCAAAATGACACAATATATAAAGAAATTCAAATCTTCTTTTCCTTCAAATAATAATTTCTACTATTCCTTTTATATAAAAGTAGATTTTCATGCATTTTAAAACGATCTTAGAACATGAAAATATCGTGAAATTTTAATAAGTATTCTTCAAAATGAGTTTTCTTCCTCGAGCGTAATTTCATATTTTCGCAAATACAAGTATTTATTTTCACACACGTGATTAAAATGATTAAATTCACAGGTTACTCGTTTTCAAAATTATGATTTGAAATTCTTCCGTTATTTCTGCGGCTGCAAGATGTTTGATTTACTACAAAAATATTGCTAGAAAATAATGTTAACTTCACTTTTATCTCTGCAAACTTAATAATGTAAGGGGTCATATATTAACGTTTATGGGTTTCATGAGTTTGAAAGATTACCCTTTCACTAATGAACACTTTTAAATGACGCTTTCCTAACTCCAATTTATTCTTTTGGCGAAAGAATTTTTCCATTCTTCTCGCCAAGAAAAAGAAACGAAATGTGTTTTTAATTTGACACTTTACAGCTCGATAGTTTCATCGCTCAGTTCAGAGGAAATATTACACAATAAAGGAAAATGGAATACAGTTCCATACAAAGTATTGCAATGAGCAGGTTCAGCCATCAAAGGTGCTAATTTTTCTGAATAATTATTGAATTATTTATTCAAAAATGTTTTATTTAGTAATGAAGCAAATGTGAATCTGATAATGATATGGAATTTTGATTGATCACTTGACAGACTGATTAAAGCACTCAAAAACTCAAACCTGCACGTAAGTAAGCCAACACTTACTCACATACGTAGTCATTCACTCCCTCTTTCCAACACTCACTCGAGCACGATTTCACTCGTTCAATCTCACATGCACTCATTCGCAAACTCTTATACATATTCACTAACTCACTCCCCAACACACTCATTCACACAAACGTACATTCACTCACGCACTCTCTCACAAATTCATTATCTCACTCACTCTCATACTCGCTCATTCACGCAAGCACTCACTCACTCACGCACTAACTAATTCACTCGCTCTCTCCCTCGTCAGTTTATTTATTAGAAATTGGCTAAAATAATATTCAAAAAACATTGCGTTTTCAAAAGTGATCGGGTGCCGAAAACAATAACCTCCTGGGTGGCCAAGAGTGATAATTAATTTAAATATCTCTGAGAGAAAAATAAAATCAGACAGTGTGTTTGTATTAAGAGCATCAACGAACAGTATTTTATATTTAAAAAAAACTCGCTAGTTTTTTTTAATTATCATATATCTAGTAGTATATATATCGCGTAGTATATATATATATACTACGCGATATTAAAATGCCACACTAAGAAGGAATGACCAGAAGATTACGCGAATGATGTGAAATGAGCAGCTGTCTAGCGTTTGTTGAAGAAGATAGAGAGGAAGGAACCTGTGTGGGTGCAGAATATTCAAGTTTCAAGCTGTTATTTTTGCTAGGGAAAAAAACGCAGAAAATTTGTTCTTGTCTAAGAGGATGTGTGTAATAGAAGAAAGTGCCAGACCGTCATCAACGGAGGCAGTTCCTTCAAACAGACCATTTTGTGAGGAGCATGGTAATCTGACTGAGAAATGCAGGTTGGTAAATGCTGCAAGCCTCGGTTGACGCATACCCGGAAGCGTCCACAGCGCTCCAACTGTGGTGAAGATGGTTGAAACAAGAAAATGTGGAAAGTTTGAGGCATGCCGGTACAGCCAGAATGACGTCGGCCTGCATGGATTGATGCATCCGCCGACAAGCGGTGGCGGACCCGGAAGCCTCTTCTACTCTCCTTCTGCAAAATGCTCAAGACATCATGGATATTCCCATAACGACCAGAATCATTTCCCGTCTATTGGTTGCTAGTGGTCTTCATTCAAGGCGTCCTTTAAGAAGACTGCCACTAACCCCACAGTATAGACGTCAACGTCTGCAATGTTGCCGGATTCGAACAATGTTGACGACGGAAAGGCACAGGGTAGTTCAATGATGACTCACGCTACTTTTTCTCCAATGATTTAATGATAGTCGCCGCGTACGAGTGTGACACTGATGTGGAGACATGTTGAATTCGGACAAGACAACTCGCCACCCATCATATTTTGGGGTGCAATTTCTTACGATTCTTGGTCACCTCTAGTTCATATTAAAGGCATTATGACGGTTCAATGATGCATGGATGATGTGCAGTAGCCGGGGACACTCCCTTACCTTCAGACAGTACCCAATGCCCTACCGTACATTGCTCGCTTCAGCTAAAATGCTCTGAAAACTGTAAAGATGCTTCCCTTACCACCATTTCCTAAAGAACTTAAACGTGGATAGAGGGTAGCTAGAAATATTTTCGCTTTTTTTTTTTAAAAAAAAAAAGAAGAGAAAGTAGAAACATCGCTGATTGCATAGATGTATTATTTACGAACATTTGATAAACAGAACCCCAGAAAAAAATTTAATTTTAAAATAGCTAAAATTCGTTTCATTTTCATTGAGAAAAAATATACATTTACATTTTTTTCTTAGGTTTCTTTCCCAAGATTTTGGTACACTTTTCTCAAACTCTGCTTTGTCTATAGTGCTTATATTTTCCATACTATAAAATGACGTTATTATTTATACAGTGATCATATTTTCCCTCCCTATTATCATTACAAATAAAATTAATGGAAATTTGAATCACAAAATATAAAGTTTCTTAAACTTCCCTAAATTTATATTCTGGACTCATAATTATGTTCAGGATATAATGTTATACTTATAGAACTCTATAACTTTTCAAAGTTATGAATGTAATTGATTTTATGCAAGATGTACCTAAACACAAGGGCATGACTTACGAATGAAATTCGAGGAATGTTCCAAAAGTATGTTTAGTCATTTTTTTTCACAGGAAAAATTTATTGCATAAGAAAATAACCACGTCATCATGAGCTATACATCTTGCGCTATTTCTCAACATAGACGCAACTGACATTGAGACATTTGCCAGAACGTACAAGTAGTTTGAAGAAAACGACTTTGATAAAACTCTGTGTCCTGCGATGTAAGGAATTGTCGTCCAGCCTGCCCCACCTCAGTATCGTTTTGTATGGACCTGAGCACGACCAGTATGCGGTGTGGACGCCACGTCTGACACCTTTATGCGCCTGTCAGCTAACACCATATCCTGTACTCTAGCAGTGTTGTGTTCATTCGTGGATGTGGGGGGACGCCCACTTCGATTTTCATTATCCACACTTTGTTGTCCTACACGGAACATGCAACACATTTGACAAGACATGATTCGTTCAACATTTGACAAGACATGATTTGTTCACCATAGGCATTGTCTGTAGGCATTGATGGATGACTTATCCCATGTGCTCATTCATACCGGACAACAACAAGCTCTGCCATTGCCGATCACGTTGTCGGTGTCGTCTGGGAGTTTTGATTTGCTGGTAGTCTCTTTTCTTTGTCACTCTGCGCATGCGTCACTCCTCCACTCTGTAGTTGAAACAGTAATGCCTGAGGATTCTTCTGGTGGTTGTTTGTTTTATCTTTTGGAGTATCATGTACTCTTTCAAAATAAATGATGAATAAATTTATGAAAATGATTATACAAATTTATTTATGAATATGAGAGTGATTTTTGCAATACCACATAAGTAGTTATAAAAATATCCTAATGCTGAATTATGAATTCTGTTGCTTTTAATTTAACAAAGTGAGGGTTGTCTAAATTTGGTATATATAAAATTAACTTATCTTTAAGTCGTCGAAAACGTCTCAACTATCTTAAGTCTGAATTAATCCCTGCTCAAGAAAATTCTGTTTAATAGTTGCAAAGTTGACTTTTAGTAGTCCTCTATAGGAAAAAAGTAAAATTCAGTCTTTTCGGGTGTTTGTGTCAAAAACATCTATTTTAAAATTAATTTTTTTTTTATAATTGTCACATGTTTATGTACGAGGGATGATCAGAAAGTAATTGTATTTGATGACAGATAACATCATTGAGGTAACATTGTTAACATTGGGTGCTGCCATCTGTTAAATTGAACCGAAACAAACTTGACATTGATTTATTTGTTAGTGTTAAGTTAGAAGTCATTTGACCTGACGAATAAAAACTTGATTGCTGCCACGACGAAATGTTGACTTTCTTCCGCATCGAGTTCTCACCGTTGATGAAACATGGATTCATCATAATGCACCCGAAACCAAGCAACGATAGAAACAATGGTTACTTCCTGTTAATCTGCTCCAAAAAAGCGAGGATGGTCTCATCGGCCGGAAATGTTATTATGAAGAATGTTTGGGAGGGAAAGGCGTCATGATCAAGAATACGAGTAAATGGGACTCAATCAGCTGTTTAGTGAATCATGATGCTTACTATATGCAAACTATTTTCGATTTTACGTGCTCCATCTCTTGGTTTTACTAAGGAATGACCCTCATAGACAATTTCAGCAATAATTGTGGACCCACTGAAGAATTCAAATGAACAGAATAGAATGAAAAAGAAAAAAAACCAAGCTATAAAAATTAAATAATTAGTGACAATAAACTCACTTATTCATGTATTAATTGAACAATAAGAAGCTTAATTTCATCCATTGTATAGATTTTTCTTCATGTTTAAATTAAATAACTTTGTATGCTAAGATTAGCTACTTCAATACATGTAGATAATCAGAACGATCCACTAAAATATTTTAATTATTATTGAAATAACAATTAATCAATAAACAGTGATACATTATTTTTCTTTACTTTGTTTTGAAAATTTATTTCTGTTTTAATATATTTTCTTAATGGTAATTTCTATCTTAATGATTTCAGTTATAATTAATTCTAAATGAATTATATTAGAATTATATATCAATTTTTCGTACACCACCAGGACGTCTAATACAGCCATTAATTTCAAAGTAGTCATTAGAAAATTTTATTTGTCGTGAGAACGTGATAAATAATTTTCTTAACAAAAATATATCGTGTTCTCTAGCCTATCAGTTTCTACTCGACAAACAATTCTTTTCTAACCAAAATATTTGAAATAATTTTAAGAAAACCTACCGCAAATGCCTACAAAATACCATATTCTAACAATAATGCAACTGAAATATCTCTTCGGACCATGCAATTTATTTCTCGTTTATTCTTTTTCTTTTCTATAACGGTAATAACTTTCTTCTTTTTCTTGTAGAATTTCACCGAAGAATCTTTTTGTGCTTATGGAAAAGGAACTAGTTTAAAAATCTTCAATATTTCCAGTAAAGACCGGCACAGGAATGATTGTCCAATTGTGAAAAACGATTTAAGAAACTTTTTGTTCAAGTACAAAAATGCGAATATTTTCCACATTTAAAAGTAACCGTTGAGGAGAAATGCGATTCTTGTTTTTTCATAAGTTGTTAGAAGTTTTTTTTCTCTTTATTTGTGGTTGAACTAAAAAGAATTCACGCGAAGAATGCTGAAATATTTTTTTAATTTTTTTTCATATCTATAAAATCATAAATTTATATAATTCATTTATAAGCAAAAAATACCAAAAAAGTTTTTATGTGTGATACATGATCAAAGTTCCGCATAATATTTCTTATTTATATGACGCGTAAAATTCTACTGCTTTTTTTTTTTGAAAAATTTTATTCGATAAGAATATCTTATAAAAATGGTAAACGAGATACGTTACCCTCATAACTTTGAAATTTAATATGTATGGTAGTTTTTGAAATGAGAGCCATATTAACCCATTTGTTAAGAATACATGTTTCTCAGACAGTTAAGTATTTTCTTTCTTTATATTCACTAAAAATATCCTTTTATTTAATAAAAAAGATAAATGGAATATCCTGCGAAACACACCAACAATAACTTAGCTGTTGAGATTTAGAGTTTTACAGAAGCCATAATTCGAGTCAATTCATTGATTTAAATAATGATATTACCTAATAATAACCGACATAAAGAATGCAGTTTTTTTAGTAAATAATAAATATTATACACACACATACCCGCACACACACACACACACACATATATATATATATATACATAAACACAAATAGTAGTATAAACCACAGTACATAACAATCTAGAATATCAAACACTAAATCAGTAACCTATTTATGTAAAAAGATTAAATATTACATAATTAAAATCAATAAAAATCAAATTAATATTTATACAAATCAGATAAAAATGTACTTAATAACTAAACGATCTAAAAAATTTTATCAAAAAACTCGAAAATTCAAAAGCAACTAATGAAGAATCAAACAATATAAAAAGGAAGTAAAGTAATAGAAAGAAAAATTTAGAATAGTGGAA